>PVJH01001006.1:113430-241692 GCA_004026705.1 Nesogale talazaci | reverse complement strand
ATCAAGAAGAAATTGGACTGGTGTTACATAATGGGGGTTAAGAGGAATATATCTGGAATCCAAGAGATCCCATAGGCCGACTCTTAGTGCTACCATGCCCTGTGATAAAAGTTAATGGTAAATTACAGCAACCACATCATGACAGGACATCTAATGACCTAGACCCCTCAGGAATGAAGGTCTGGGTCACCCCACCAGGCAAAAAACCACAATCAGCTGAAGTGATTGCTGAGGGCAAAGGCAATACAGAATGGATAGTAAAAGAAGGTAGTTCTACCTACCAATTACGACCACGTGATCAATTGCGGAAGTGAGGGTTGTGATTATTCATGTATTTTCTGTTTATTAGCTTATTGAATTTTTTTCTTTGCTCATGTATGATACGTCAGCTACAATTGAACTCAGTGTGTTCTCATTTATATGTATAATAGATGTATAATGTTAAGTATAAGCTTGATTTCATTGATGTCTAGAAATTCTATATGGGTAAAAAATTGTGTACAGGTGCCATGATGGCAAGGGGTGGATTGTGATGGGTAGGTTTGTTATGCCAACATGGCCACAGAAGATTGGTGGGTCTGTTGTGATGGCACAGCCAATGAACACGCGGGATGAATTGAAGGGCAGATATAGGAAGGGCTTGGCAAGTTCCGCCCTCTCTCTCTTTCTCTCTCTTGTTTCCGGATCTTCGGACCAGAGAGCTGCCTTGTTCGTCCTGTGCCTCGACCTCCAAGCAACACTACCTGTGGGATACCTAATCTTGGACTGTGTTACTGTGAGTTGAGGATCCTTCAAGCCCTACTTCACCACGCTCCTGGGATATACATCCCTTCAGCTGGGGACTGTTGGACTCTGTTATCTGTCTGACTGTTGGTGACAGTTGGTGACTGTTGGTGACTGCTGCTCTGCTGTTTGCTGCCTGTAACCAGATAGCCTGGATTGCTCTACAGAGGACTATTCAGCAGCCCTCAAGAATTGAAGGACTGCCAGTCTTCTAGTTGCCTCATGCAAGTGAGTTGCACCGAGCAATTTGTATTGCTTTATAGTTAACCTTTTCTCTTTTTATCTTATATATCTTTCTCAATATATAAATATATAAAAAGGCATTACTAGTGTCCTGAATTTTATTTCCCTAAGAGAACCCTGCCTGACACATCACTTTTTCACACAGAATGCTTAGCTGTTAGTAGAATTAAGAAAAATTGGAAAAGGAGGTATTTTCTAGGGTAGGTTGAATATAGGCCATTTTTCCTAGACAGAGTGAAATAGAAATTGTCTGATTACAAGGGAAGACTATGGATGGGTGTGGAGAGGCTGTTAGCTCGGCTCTGTTGCTATTTCCATCCAGGGGGTAATGAGGCCTTCTTAGTGCCCATGGTCACAGGAAAGGGGCAACATCAACTCCAAAGACCACCATTGTGATCATTGGAATGAAATAAGAAATTGTGCATGATTTCATCTTGACAATAATTTGACTAATTAAAAACCTGGGGGGTGAGTGTACTGCTTGGAAATACTTCAGAAAAAAATCACTATGCGCTTTTCTTAAGTAAAAGCTTTGTGCATGTGCTCCAGATGAGTGAAGTTAAAGCAGACGAATGCTGATCCGAGTGGAGGCAGTCTTCTCTAGGCCCCCATGCTCCAGCCTCCACCACCCTGGTGCCTGCTTACCCAGTTCCTAGTATCTCTCAGACTGTGAGGGTCGGAGGAGCAGAGTTTAGTAATCAGTTATCTTGCACAAGCCCCACATCTTTCAAATAAATAAAGGGAAGGCTTATGTCATTTATCATCTGTTCAAGGTCCTGTATCTGTGGCCGCTATGGCTGTAACGCAAATCACCATCTTCTAGTTCCTTATTCAAAACTATGGCACTCGGTTTCATTGTATGCATTAGACTTGCTATATTGTTGTAAATATATGACTATATGTAGCAAACATATGCCTTTTAAACTCCCTTCACATGGAAAATTCAAAATACTAATTGTGTGGAGCATGTTGTGCAACCATCACTGTTCTTCATTTCCAAGTGTTTTCATCATGTTTAGGTGCTCCTTGTTTCCTAAGCAAGGAGTCCCCTTTCCTTGTATCCACTCATCCTGGTCACCCCTGATATATTGTGACATCTATACACTGACTTAGTCTATATATGAATATAAGCAGAATCATCTAATACTTGTCTTTGTGACTGTTTGCTGCATGTTTTCTTAGCATGATATTTTGTGCTGTCAAATGATATTTCATTTAATTTTGCTTTCTGATTTCTATCTTGAAATAGAAATCTATTTCTTCTAATTTTCCTTCATTCCTATCTTGAGAATAAAGGGAGAATTACTTTCGGAGGCTTCCGGACTGCACTTTCTATCATAAAGTCTCCATGTGACTGATTTGTTTTATCAACCACTTAGTTAGTACATAAGGAGCCCTGGGGGGTGTGGTGGGTTTTGAGGTCAACTGCTAATCACCAGCTTAGCACGTGGAAACCACTAACAACTCAGCGCACCAAATACAGGACTGTCTCCTATTCCTGTGAAGCATGAGCGTCTTGGACCCCCACAGGAGCAGTTGTATCCTGTCCTACAGGGTTTCTGTGTAGGTGGTGACTTGATGGAAGTAAGAGAGCTATCGTTTATGGGAGTCAGGTATGTATCCTGCCTCATTGGTTGGGAGAACCTGATTAGGACTCTACATGTCTTGAGAGCTACACCCTTGTGGGAAACAAAGATTTCTCCCAAGTTCTCTCCCCCATATATATGCTAAACTTAGTTACTTGCTGCTACATATGGTAAATGACTGCCCTTGAAGGTCAATGAAAAGTAGACCAGGTTATTCTCCCTAAAGGTTATCAAGCAATCATGGAAAGCAATCAGACTGTGTAGTCTGTCTGACCCTAAGTAGGAATCACTCCCTTCGGATAAGGATAGCAGTAGACCGTTTCCTTGTAGGAGAGTCCAGGGAGGTCAAACCACTCAAAGATGATCTAGGGTAGCCCACCATCATGAATTTAGGGTCCGCCTTTCTTGTCACATGCATACCCCTAGTCCCTCCTCTTCCTATTGCCTGTACACCCCAGCTCATCCCCTTCCTGTTATGCTTATGTCTATTGTATAGCCCCTTCCTGTGATGTATGGTTACCTGTCATCACAGGTAGAAATAAACCTTGGTTAGTAATAAATCTCGCTCTCCTGCCTTCCCTGCCAATGTAGTGCATGGACCTGGCTGCTGAGATCATGACCCTCCAGGAGGTGAGGATGCTACCATGAAATGTGTCAGGCTTCTCTCTCTGTCTCTCTCTCTGTCTCTCTGTCTCTCTCTCTCTCTCTCTCTGTTTCTCTCTCTCTGTTTCTCTCTCTCTCTCTCCCATCTCTTTCATTTCTCTATGACTTTGTTACAATCT
This sequence comes from Nesogale talazaci, assembly GCA_004026705.1. NCBI lineage: Eukaryota > Metazoa > Chordata > Mammalia > Afrosoricida > Tenrecidae > Nesogale > Nesogale talazaci. The sequence continues at coordinate 238,298 of PVJH01001006.1, read as the reverse complement.
CTATATATCTCAACCATACAATTGTGCTGTTGAACCCCCAATTAGTTGTGGGGGGCTGGCTTTCCCCCATGCCTCAGAGATATGCACTGTAATTACTCAGGTAAAGGATCAAAACTGCACACATTTGAAATGTTCTGCTCCATAATACTATACCATTGACAAAATAATATCCTTAGCAATAAGATAGCTTCAAACCTGAGTGATGGTTTAGCATGGACTGCAAGACATCAAGACACCATTCACAAAGAAAGCAGAGAGTCATGAAAAAGATGGAAAGAAAGAAAAGATCAAAGTGGATGACATAAAAGACTCTGAAACTTGCCCTATGTCATAGAGGAGCTAAGGCAAATAGATGAAATCATGAAGTCAAACAACTGGACAGAATTTCAAAGGACAGCTTGAGAAGTCAAAGTTAAATAACAACGAAGTGTTAGAAAACCGAAAAGTGTACATGTCTGGAAAGATAGGAGGGCTAAACAATTCAGAGGAGAGAACAATGGGACTGATGGCTCTGGTGGGACACGGGAGAGAGGGGAGATGGGGGAAAAAGAGGGGGGTGCCAAGAGACCCCCAGGGACAAGGGAAAAATAAGTGATCTGAAATTGATGGCGAGGAGGGCAGAAGATGCTTGGGGAGGCTTGATCGAGGGCAATGTAGCCGAGATGAATTACCAAAACCTGAGTGAAGGCCAAGCATGATAGTGGGATGGGAGGAAGGTAAAAGGAAATAGAGGAAAGAACTGGGAGGAACAGGACATTTATAGAGGTTCAAGTACAGGCAATACATATACATATATACACACATTTATCTATAATGACAGGGGAATAGAGAAGTGTACACATATTTATTTACAAAGTATCACGGTAGCAGATGCACATTGGGTATCCACACAAGAACTCCCTCAACACAAGGACAACTTGTTCTATTAACATGGGACTCTGATGTTTGCCTTCACTGACATGATGCTGAAAATAAAATGGGTGCATAAGCAAATTTGGGGAGAAAATCAATGGTACCTGACTATCAAAAGATATAGTTTCTCGGGCCTTAGAGGCTTGAAGATAAGGAAGCAGCCCTTCTAGCCGAGAAGCAACAAAGCCCACATGGAAGAAGCACACCAGGCTGTGTGATTAGGAGGTGTCGATAGCATCAGCTTGAAGGCATCAAATACCCAAAACAAAGCAAACAAAAACCATATCAATAGGCATGAAGGGGAGAGCAGAGTGTAGAACCTAAGTTCATCAGTATTCAATTGGATACGCCCTGTCAGAATGGCCACTTTGAGACGGAAGAGGCAGTCAAGGTGTAGTATAGCATCAATGAAACACACAACCTTCCTCTAGTTCTTTAATGCTTCCCCCATCCACCACCCACCACTCACTACCATGATCCAATTTTATCTTACAAATCTAGCTAGACCAGAACATGTATACTGGTCAGATGTGAGCTCGAAACATGGGGAATCCAGGGTTAGCCCAACAATCAGGCTTTTTTTGTCACCACAGCAAGGATTCAGAAGAACAAAGAGATTTGTACCCCAGAATCAGATGCTTCCCACTGGAAGAAATATCATTCACTTCTGCGTACAACCCACTGGCCATAAAAAGTCAGAGCCTCCCTTCTCAATACCTGCAATTGTGAGGAGGTGCTTCTGTGGGGCCATGTCCCTGTCCATGTGCTCAGAAACAAAATGACAGACACCAGGAAGCCCTCCCCTGCTGTCCTTGGTTTATCCCAAACCAACTTTTTTTGGGGGGGAGGGGCATCACTGCCCTCTGGTGGTAGTGGGAAGTACCCAGCGCTGCTCCTGAGAGCCGCTGCTGGATTTGAACCGCCAAGCCCGCGGGCTACAGTCCTGCATTCAACCACTTACACCAATGGATTCAGTCCCCAAACCAACTTTGAAATCAGTATTAGGTAAGGCAAATAGTCTCCCTCCACTCCATGAGGAAGATTGTCTAGGGCACAAATGGGACATGCACTTAATCAAAAGATTGAAAACTCAAGTTTACCAAAAGGTGCCTGTGACAAGAGCCCTATGAACTGCTTCTGAAAAGTCCATCGTGGAAGACTCTGTTGTCCTTGTTAGGTGCCATCCAGTCGGTTCCGACGCATAGCAACTCTATGTACAGCAGAGCGAAACCCTGCTGGGTGCGTGCCACCCTCACCAGGGTCCTTATGTGTGAGCCCATTGTTGCAGCTACTGTGTCAGTCCATCTTCTGGAGGGCCTTCCTCTTTTTTGCTGCTCCTCCACTTCACCAAGCACGGTGTCCTTCTCCAAGGACTGGTCTGTCCTGACTCCATAGCCCACGTGCTTCCTGGCCTCTAAGGAACATTCTGGCTCTCCTCCCAAGAAAGATTTGTTTGTCCTTGAGGCAGGCAGTGGGACTTCCAGTACTCTTCGCCAACACCATCAAGAGCCCTAGGGGCCACCATGGAAAGTCCTGTGGAGCATCATTGTACTCTGACATACCTGGAGTTCGCCTGAGTCAAAATGGGTTTGATAGTAACTGTACTATATGACATTCATTCCTTCACAGTAAAGAATGTTGAAAACTTTTATTCCCAATATTTTTATTGGGGGCTCTTACAGCTTTTATAACACTCAATATATCATTTGTATCAAGCATGTTTGTACACATATTATCATATTCATTTCAAAATATTTTCCACTTGATCCCTTGGTGTAATAAGCTCCTCCTTTCCCCTCCCTCCTTTTTTTAGTGAATCATTTTATTGGGGGCTCATACAACTCCCATCACGATCCATACAGACATGAATTGCATGCAGACCACATTTGCACACTTGTTGCCATCATCACTCTGAAAACATCTCCCTCCGCCCAGGCCCCCAGTATCAGCTCCCCATATTTCCCTTCCTTCCCCCCTCCCCCCCCATGAACCCTTAGTAATTTATAAGCTGTTATTATTTTCATACTGTACATTGTCCAATGTGTCCCTTCACTCATTTCCCTGTTGTCCGTGCCCCCACGAGGAACCTGAAGTTGGGTCCCCCTTTCTATTCCACCATCCCTCCACCCTCCTGGTATCACCACTTCTACCACTAGTCTTCAGGGATCATAATCTCCCACATAAATGTTTCTTCATTTTTGTCTTCTCATTCCAAACTTGAAATCAGTGTGGTGTTGTGGGCATTATAGAAGTTAATCCATTTGAAACCTGTGGGACATAGAGAGTTCACCTATATTTTCTGCTTCTGAAGTTCAGTGGAGGAGCCCTTGGGGTTGTTAGTTGTTGGGCTACATTGAGCCACAAGCAACAAAGCCAGCAGTTCTAAACTCCCAGCCCTTTCACAGGAGGAAGCTCTTAGGAACTCGCAGGGGGCAGTTTTACCCTGTCCTGGAGGGTCCCTGTGAGCTAGGACTGACTTGATGGCATTGAATTTTGAAGTTGGGTGGGAAGTTGCAATTCCACGGTTGGCGTGCTCCTCCCTCTGGTGGAAGCCTGTATTACTACATGAATCTGAAGAAGCAGTCCTCAAGCCCGGGACAAAACACTCAGAGGGACATGTGTATTCCGACAAGTGCATAAAAATCCAAATAATTAGATTAAAATTTTTTATTCAAAATTCCTTCCACTACTGAAAACACATTATTTTAACAGTAAAACCCCCTCTCTTCTTCTGTAAGAGGAGTCGCTCCTTGCACATCAGCTTGATTTAATGGCTGCCCACAGGTTTCTTTGGTGAGAACTTGTATTTCATCCTTTTCTCTCTTGAGAAGAGGTGCTCGTCACCGACACTGCAGATGGAAAAAGACTTTTGCTCTTTGCAAAAGCTAATGGGCTCACATGCATTTATAAACCATGAACATTCCTTAGGCCTCACTTATTTAACTGGGCTGAATCAGTATAAATGAAAAACACATTCTAATATATAAAATGCATGCCAACAAAGTTATTCAGAATAACTTTTTTTTCCAGGGCTAGTTGAGATTAAACAAGACACTGAAAAATAAGTAGCTGTTCAGAAAAACATCCTCTTTGGGCTCACAAAATATAATTTTCTATTCAACAGTTGATAACAGATGGTCAATTCTTTCAGCAGTCAAACCAGCTATTTCACTGTCAGGACAGTCAACATTTGCTTAGTTTTAGGGTTATGTTTGAATTGATTTGTTCCACGGAAGAGATAGAAAAGTCCTAGAAATAAAGACTTAGCATAATAATATGCAAGCAATTTCTCTTTCTAAGTAGAAGTCTAAAATGTCCCAAGTCATTTGTGAACACAAGTACATTTTCTGTTCTAAGTAATAATCTGCGACTGTTACTATAACAAAAGATAACCAAATACATACAAGCAATATAGATACATATATATTCATTTACCATCTTTCTTGAAAACTGCATCAGTTTTGCTGGCAATTCCAGGGAATTCATGGGATATCATTTTGGGATAACCCCTATCCATGGTTCCTTTATATTCATCATACCTGGTTGAGAAAGAATTGACAAGTCAGAATCTTTGCGAGACCTCTAAATGTGTCAAAATCATGCAGAGAAACTCATTAGTAACATTAAATAAGTATTTTTTCACTTACAGGTCATTGTAAAATGGAGAGTGGTATGTAAAGGAGGTAGGATGGTGGGGAGACTAGAAGTTGTATATGGTTCCTCTGAACTCCATCATCTAATTCCAGTTTTCCAATAAGCTCTGTACTAGGTAACATTAGGAGGAAATACTATGAAAGTTAAGTTCCTGTTGACTAAAGTAGTTCTGTAAGGATGAAGGTTTTCATTTTTAGCATCTCTTTATTAAAATTTAGCCTTATAAGCTCCCTGGACTCCCAGGATGGGTATCACAGGAAGATAACTTGCCAGCAGATTTAGGAGGTGCTGGCATGACTAACTCAGTCCACAGAGAAGGATGTGAGTCATGAAAAGATGACCCTCACTTTGAAATGCTGACCTTTCTTTCTACGCAGAGAGCACAGAAACCCTGAATTTTCCTCGCAGTTAGTCTTTACCTCCAGTACTTGTTAGCAACAAAAGAATATTTTCCCAGTATCTTCCTCAGAAATAAGAGCATCGATATTCCTTACAGTTTTAGGAAGCCAAAGGATGTGTAGATGTCCCTTGGGTATCCATATAGCAAGTCGTATTCCCAAAGACCCCAGTACTTATTACCTGTAAATCAAGCAACAGTCATTATGGTGGGGACATGATTAAGCAAATTCCCACAAGTTCTCTTGTCTTACCTGCTGAATGAGTCCAGACAATGATCTTACTCTGCATCAATTAAGTCAGCATATTTCTGAAAGTTTCCTAGGTGGTTGTGTTAGTCCGGGTAGACTAGAGAAACAAACTCATAGACGTGTATATGGGTGTAAGGGAAAGGTTTATATACAAGAAGAATGCGACATTGAGAAAGCATCCCAGCCCAGTCCAACTCAAAGTCATGAGTCCAATATTTCCTCATTTTCCTCTGCCTCCCCGCCCCTTCTTCCCCATGAACCCCTGATAATTTATAAATTATTATTATTATTGTCATATCTTACACCATCCGATGTCTCCTCTCACCCACTTCTCTGTCCGTCCCCCAGTAAGGAGGCCATATGTAGATCCTTGGAATCTGTTTTTATAGGAATAATTTTATAGGAATTTATAGGAATAATTTGTCTTTATAGGAACCATATCTCTTGTAAATCCTTATTTAACTCTTTCTTTACCTAGTTCTTAGACAAGGAAGACATGTCTCCTGAGAGCTGTTTATACAAATATAGAGTCCTGAGACTGAGGTATCACTTCGACCATCTTTGGTCCTGAATATTGAAGCCATTGGCTAGACAGCAATTCGCTGTCTTTCCTTCAAAAGGTGTTTGCATATTATCTTCTGGGTCTCAGCCCCTACAGTGGGGGAAAGGCAAAATGAATCCATATTATTCATGGATTAGTTTTTGATATGTGTTGTTTGGTTGGTTTCCTGTGGAGAGCATCAATTTCCCCGGAAATCCTGGACAAGGTAAAGCACAATGACTTTCTGATTTCTGTCCTTCCTTCATTAACCTTTTAATATTTGTGCATTTGTCTTAAAGGCACTTAACTTCCCTCCCCCTCAAACCGATTTTACTGGGTGCTAATTCAGTTATCATGTCCTTCCATAGTCCCATCACATCAACCAGTATTGTACCAGTGCTACCACATTCAGTTTCAGAACATTCTCTTCCTTCCTGAACTCCTTGAGATTAGCTCCTACTTAACCCCTTTCCTTGACTCTAGGCCCCTCCCCCTTGGAACCCTTAGTCTACTTGCTGTCTCTATAAGTTCATCGATCTTGGGTTTATTATACCCAAAAAGAGAAAAACATATTCCCAGAATTCAGAAGGATTGCACCCAATGACAATAAAACTGTTGTAAAATGAAAATATACAGGGGTATAATTGAATGCTCCGGTATAGGCAGCATAACACAGGTACACACTGCTTTCAGTGCCTGAAAATCTCTAGCTGGATATAGAAACTTGTTCCCATTTCTCCTAGAAATGCTTCATCTCATGCCTTCCACTTCGACATATCCCTGGTGTCCCATTGCTTGCTCTAAGCATTCAACAATCGTCCCCTCTGGGTTTCAATTCTGACATAGCAGATCTAGCTTTTAGGTACATCTCAAGCCAAAGTAATGTTAAACTCAGCAGAATATCCTTTCAGAGGAATATCAGAATAGCAAACAACAGAGTGAAAATAAGAAGATCAGTTGACTGCTCTTCCGGTAATCAGAAGGAGATGCTGGTGGAGTTTCTGTCTCCATCTATGGATTTTCAGACACTAAAAGCAGTGCTTACCTGTGTTATGCTGCCTACACTGGGGCATTCGATTATATCCCTGTATATTTTCTTTTTACAAGAGTTTTATTGGCGTGTAATTTACATGTTATAAAATCCAATAGTTTACTCATTCCATCATATCAAGGAGAGTTGTGCAATCATTCCAAGTTCAATTTTAGAGCATTCCATCGCGCCCCCCCCCCGCCATGGTTAAATTGCTTTAAGATGAGTTATGCAATTATAACGCAGCACTTACTGTTTAAAGGTCATGGTATCTGAAATGGTCTAGGAGCCAAGGTGGTGCAGTTCTCAACTCACCAGCGACTGCCCCCCCCCAAAAAAAGATGCTTTCATAAACGTCCCTAAAGATTTGCAGCTTCAGAAACTCAAATGGAGCTGTTCCATTCTGTCATGTGGGGTTTCAGGAGTCAAGATCCACTTGTTGGCGGTTGAGTTTCACTTCATTCCAAATGCTACTATTTGAGAAATTGTATCATTCCAATTCATATGAATTTAAATTCATGTATAATATTGTCTTGCTTGAATCCACAATTAATGTTCATGGGAACAGTGGTTGAGAGCTCAAATGATGCATTGCATTGTGTAAATCTGCTGCACAAGACCTTTTTAAAGTACTGAAAAGCAAGGATGTTGCTTTGTGGGCTAAGTTGTATCTGACCCGAGCCATGGTGTTTTCAATTGCCCATATAAGCCTGTGAAAGCCTGGACATTGAATAAGAAGACCAAGAAAGACTGCATTGATGGTTGTATAACCCCATTTGAAGGGATTGAACAACAGTTGTGAGTGGATATATTGGATTGCGTAAGATACAGCAAAAAAACTATTATAGAGATAAAAGAATAAGGGTACTTGGGAGATATGGTGAGGGAGGGAAGGGAAAAACTGGAGCAGATATCAAGGAGTTCAACAAGGAAGATGTTTGGAACTGATTGTGGTAGCAATTGTACAACATTGCTGGATGAAATTAACTTTTGGATTGTTATAACATCTGTAAGCGATCCCCCAAAAATGATTAAAAGATAATAAAAGATTTGATGTGTTTGAATTATGGTGCTGACGAAGACTGTTGAAAGCGCCATAAACTGCCAAAAGAACAAATAAATCCGTCTTGGAAGAAGTACAGCCAGAATGCTCCTGAGTCAGAATGTGGACTAAGTGGTATCTGACCCAAGCCGTGGTATTTTCAATTGCCCGCATAAGCAAGGTAAGGTAAGGGTTGAGAGACTTCATCTCCTGTGCTTTGGACATGCTGTCGGGAGAGACCATCCCCTGAAGAAGGACAGCAGGCCTGGTAAAGTGGCAGGAAAAAGAGGAACACCTTGACGAGCTGGCTGATGGGATGGATTGGCAGGGTGGCTGCAACAACAGGTTCAGTCATAAGAATATTTGTGAGACTGGTGCAGAATCCTGCGGTATTTGGATCTGTTGTCCATAAGACCTCTATCACTCAGAACCAACTCAACCAGCTCAGCAGCTAACGACAACAACAATATAGAAATAATGCAACACGCAAAGTGATCCTTTGTATCCCAGGTGATTTGTGTTTCACTTTTGTGTGTTTCACTTTTTTTTTGGGGGGGGGGGGATTGGGGAGAAACTCTTCCCTATTGGCTACTTCTACCTTGTTACACGGATCTTTTTCCCTGAGCATGTGAGTTTGTCATTCAGAGTAGAGGAAGTGTTCTGTCAGGTCTTCAACTCTCTCTTCTTTGGCAGGTGCCTCTCCTTTTCCCACCAAGTAATTTGATACCACAGAATATCACGGGTCTCTTAGATTGATCTCTTCTCCAAAAAGTCACCCCGACATCATCTCTGCACAATAGAGAAGTTCATACAGACTTCCAAACTTGATTAGCTAAGAACTCAGTGGATCTCTGTCAATTTATTGTTTTTTTTTTTTCCAATTTATTGTTTAACCACAACTTCCCCATGTAAATGAGAACTACATCTGGGAAAGCAGAATCAGAGATATAAATGAAATTTTCTGGATAAAAAAATCCTTCTCTTTTCACACAGGACTCCTGGTTGTTCATTGAAGCTAAGAAAGTTAGAAAATGAGATCTTTTCTGGGCTCATGTTTCCTTGACAAAGTGAGATAGAAAATGGGTGATTGCTAGGGAAGACCCTGGGTGGGTGTGAAGAGACTGTCACTTCGGCTCTGCTGTTATTTACATCCAGGGGGGAATGAGGCCCCAACTCAGTGCCCACAGTCCCAGGACAGGGGCACCATCAACTCCAAAGTCCACCATTGTGATCACTGGAATGAAACAAGAAATCATAGATCATTTTGGAGTATATCTAAAAGTGAAAGAACTCAAGAAAAATCCCAACCTCCAGAATGCCCAAGTCCATTCTCATATCAACTTAAGCATGCAAGCCTTGAGTTGCAATATTGAAATATTATATGGGTAAACTAGTGAATGATATAGGAAGGATCAAAAGAAGGTGGGAAAAATATAGAGTCATTGTACCAACTAGAATTAACTGACATTCAACCATTTCAGAAGGTAGCAAAGAATCTGTGGCAAATAAGGATATTGTGTGGATTTCCTTATAAATGCAAATAAGACCATTGTGGTTCAAGCCTTTAGAAACTTTAGAGATAATCTATGTCCTATTATTCTTATTTTACAAAACAGCTTTGGGCTTGCTACCGGGTTTTAAGTGAGACTAAACAGCTCCATGGGCTAGCAGTGGCCTGGAGGCTTGAACTATTAGGGTGCGTATGTGCAGCAGAAATGTATCGCCAAAGAGAGATGATATCTAAAAGATCAAGTTTAGATCAGTCAGCTGTCTATGTGGCTTCTTCTAATCCCAGTTCCTGTTGCATGTATACAGGGCATCACCTGTGGTAGTATATAATCGCTTGTCAATTTGAGTATTAAGAGTGTAGTGGTGAAGTCTAGCCTGTCAATCAGAACACAGCCAATGAGACCTCTGTGGGCATGTCCTTTCCCAAAGGCTTCTGGGAACTGCTGTATTTTTCTTCCTTGGAGGTGGGAGACAGTCGCTCTCTGTTCGGTTTCTGTGTGACATCCTAGCTGACAAGAATCTCTTCCTCGGCTCACTCCCTGAGATGATGCTCTACTGACAAGACACATGGTGCTACTCCCTGGAAGCTAAAGAAGCCACGTGGTCCCACGCTGACGCTACCAGACCTCTGGATCCGAAGAAGTCACATAGAGACAACTGCCAGAGTTGAGAATTTTTTTCTGTAGTTTACCTGAACTAACATACCTCCTAAGACCCGCAGCTTGTGACAGCAACATTGGTCAGTTACTTCCTCTGACATCCTTCAGGATGTGCAGTGGGTTGACTTACAGAGGAGCCTTGGTATAGCGTCCCATGACACATCCATGCACAGTTCTATAGTAAGTACAAGTGGGATGGTGTGGCATCCCGCTCCTTCTCGACCATACAGTGAGCTGCAGTCAGTCTTCTACAATGAGGTTTAGATCTACACCTGGGAGTGAGCAAACCCTTTCTAGCTCTAGCCCCTTCATGTTCCAAAACCAGCCACTCTTTATAGTGAACACTTCCTCATCTAATTTCTCTGTGGTTTCTTCTGTTAGAACCCTGATTTATATGTCTATGTGTTCCAGGTAAATTTTGCAAAGATGTACAAGAGAGCTTCAAACCCTTCCTGAAAAAGATAAAATTAAAAGACAATACCTTTTCCAATGAACTTTTGAAGCCCCTCATAATAATGAAAATGATACCATCAATCTCCAAAGTACTGATTCCCCCTATTAATTTAAGCCATCCAATCTGGACTATTATAATTTGTCCTCCTACTCTCTTATTACCAATCTTGATAAAGTGAACATAGTCTTTTCCATTGGGAATATTTTCATGACATAAGTATAAAAAAACCACACAAGTTGCATTTAAAGAAATCATTTTATTGGGGGCTCATACAACTCTTATCATGATCAATACATACAGTTGTTGCATGCAGGCCACATTTATGCATTTGTTGCCATCATCATTCTTGAAACAGCCTAAGCTGCTTAGCTTTGAAGAAACTCTTCTTGTTCATAGTTTTTGTGTCCAAATCTTGTGCCAGATCACAAAGAAATAATGAAATCCAACAATCTGAAATTTCCTCAAAAACTGAGACCTGACCAAATATGGTATGGACACAGGAATACAGAGAAAGAGACATTCAAGTTTTGTTTCATTCTATGCCTTACATTGTATAGAAAGTTTTAGAGATGAATACATTCCTAGGAGGTGGCAAGTAAGGTCTTTGAGTTTCCAACTGGATGATTTTATCTCTGAGTTCAATTCAAATGAGAATATGTTTATTTCCATATGACAGTTGAGAAACAAAGGGCATGGTGACATTCTTTCTACGAAAATGATTCTCATGTAAATGCACGTGAAAATAATATTTGCTATTAGTTTAAAATTATGTTTTTTACAAATTTGACACTCTATTAGTTATTTAGTCCTACTGTAAGCAGAAATTAATTCTTCCACAGTTAAAAAGGCTACAAGCTCAAATGTATGATGGCAGCTTTAGGGGAAGGTTTTCTCTGTGTTTTTTTTTGTTCACCATTTTGGGGGAAGACCTGGTCTTCTTTCAACATCTGTAGGTCTGACTTTCCACTAAGATCTCCATGTGTCTTGGAAGACCTCCATCTTTCCCTGGTTATTCTCGGGAACTTTCTAGACCCAGGAAGTTCCTAGCAAAAGGACCTGGATCCAAAGAATGCACTACACTCCAAGTTCTTCACTCTTGGTAGTAGTAAGCAACCATCACCCCTCTTCTCATGCCTCTCTTCTTTTCATCTCTTGTAAGATGACATGTATTAAAGGCTACAATAAGGGAAGCCCCTTAGATCAGATCGGGTTGATGTTTAATGGGAGAAAGGACTTTGAGGTGAAGGGAAATGATTGTGGTGAGACTTAGATAGAAATCTGAGTCTTCCAGCAGATGGGCATTGGACCTCCGATGAAGTACTTCCTCATTGCAAGAACATTGTGTTCTATTAAATTGGCATTCCATGATGTTCACCTTCCCAACATGGTCCCTGAAGACAAATGTGTGCATTAGCAAAAGTGGTGAAGAAAGCTGATGATGCCCAGCTATCAAAAGATGCAGCGTCTGGGGCCTTCAAGGCTTGAAAGTAAACAAGCAGCCAACTATCCCAAAAGCAACAAAACCCACATGGAAGCACACCAGCTTGTGGGAACACGAGGTGTCGAAGGGATCAGGTATCAGGCATCAAAGAACTAAAATTTATATCATTATAAGTGAGGGGGAGTACACATTGGGGACCCAAAGCCCATCAATAGGTGAAGTGACATCACCTTACAGAGAGGTTGCAGGGAGAAGGTGAACCAGTCAAGGTACAGTGTATAACAACGAAACATGCAAATTTCCTCTAGTTCTCAAATGCTTCCTCTCACCCACTATCATGATCCCCATTCTACCAGACAAATCCACCTAGACTAGGGGATGTACACTGGAAGTCTGAAACATGGGGAATTTAGGATAGATGATCCCTTCAGGACCATTGGTGGGAGGGGAGATACCAGGAGGGTGAACGGATGGTGGAATAGAAAGGTGGAACAAATTTCAGGAATCTACATACAATCTCCTCTCTGAAGTATGGATTACAGGGAAGTGAGTGAAGGGACACATCAGACAGTGTACGATATGAAAAAGTAATAACAGTTTGTAAATTATTAAGGGTTCATGGAGGAGGGGCAGTGTGGAGGGAGGGGAAACATGGGGAGCTGGTACTGGGGCCTAAGTGGAGGAAGGATGTTTTGAGAGTGATGATGGCAACAAGTGTGCAAATGTGGTCCACAGATTTTTTGACGTATTTATTGATCTTGATGGGAGTTGTATGAACCCCAATAAAATGATTTATTTTTTTTAAAAAGGAGAGAAAGAGTAGATTATACCAAGGGCTCAAGTAAAAAGTATTTTGAAATTAAAATAGTAATGTGTACAAATAATCTTGAGAAATCTGAGTCCTCTCACCCACCCCTTTATAAAACCAATAGAATTAGGCAAGTAGAGTACTCTATAGTTAGATTCCTTTGACTGCAAATGAATGAAAACTGAGTCTCCCAAAAGGGTTTTCTTCAGGAGAATTGAATGAGATAGTGTATCTAAATGATGTCTACCTCAATATTGAGGTGATGGGATTGCAATAAATGCCACAAAACAAAATGTGTATGAATTGTTGAGTGAAAAGTCAATGTGCTCTGCAAACTCATTCTACATTGTGCAATAAATGTGATTCTTCTTTTAACTGGGAATTATTTTTTTTTAAACAATCACTGAATGCAATCCTCTTCCATGAGATGGGCACAGTGAAATTCAGAAATATTAAGATGTTTTATTTCTTTTTTCTTTTTTTTTTATTTTGGGGGCATCCCTGCCCTCAGGTGGTAGGAGTAGGAGGCCCAGCCTTTGCTCCTGGGAGCCGGAATTGAACCTCCATCCCAGTGGGCCGCAGTCCCGCGCACAACCGCTATGCCACCGGGGCTCAGCCTAAGATGTTTTATTTCTTAATGTATTATGATACCTGACACATAATCAATAATATTGTTTTATGAAAGAGACTTGGGACAATGATTCCAGGGACAGATGTGATCATTTGAGGTGGATTCCAATATTCTAAATTTATTATTAATTGGGAGTTAATGCATATATATCATTCCATAGCTCAATTGCATCAAGCAAATGGTGCACTTGCTCCCACAATTAGCTTCCAAGCATTCTTTTTCTTCCTGGACTCCTTGACATGATTGTCCTTTTACCCTTCATCCTCCACCCCTTGACCCTACCCCCTCAAAACCCTTGTTCTACTAACTGCCCCGAGAGGGTCATCAATCCTGGGTTTCATACACTGAAACACAGGAAAACATATAACTCAATTTTCAGAAGGTGATCTCCAATGACATAACATCTCTGAGATATACCTTAATATGAACAAACAAAAACAAAACAAAAATACAGAAGATGTTGAAAACCAAATCCAGTCCAGCATGCATCAAAGAGGGAATCAAATGACAGAGTTTTAACTATTCAAGTCAGATTTATGCCTTTGATCATCTATATTCATCGCCAATGCGTTTGTTTAATAACCAGTGTCCTCCCATCCCTCTATAGTGATAGAGGGAGTTCACCAAAGGCTCATTGTCTATGAAAGAGCACCTGCTTTGCAACCCAGAGGTAGAGAACCCAGAGGTTCTCTTTTCTGAGAACACAGTATGTGAGTAGGCCCAAGATAACCATCTGGAGATGGTAGACAGTGAGTCACCTCTCAGACTGAAGATGTCTTTAGTGATCCCAATCCTTGTATTCATCTGGCAGTAGCCACATAAATTACTCTGAACATAAACTGCACAGAATCATGAGGAATTGCTGCTTAAAGGCATTCCACTTTGAAGTTGTTTGTTTTTAGGTGGTCACCCTAAGAGACGATCTTTCCTGATTAAATCTTTGGGAACCCAGGGAAACCCCCATGCTCTACTGACTTTCTTAAATGAAGCTGGTCTGCTCTGAAGTTAGTGCCTGGTTGTCTCAAGTGGATAAGCACTTGACTACTTGGAGAAACGTGCAACTCAAACCCAGAGGTCTGGAAATTTGCTTGCAAAGTTCCAGCCTACAGAATCCTATGGAGCACATTTCCACTATCCACATGGGGTGGTCATAAGTCAGGATGGCCTCAAAACCAACATTCACAACTCTGAAGTTGCTGAACAAATATGGAATCCATATAATTGAGTACTTTGGGCTACTTAACAGCTGAGTACATTATTTTTAATTTACATTCTTCCACTTCAGAACTGGATTTGAATTCAAATTCCACCAAACACGAAAAGATGCTCCATGTCATTAGCCATCTCAAATCAAATCCACTACCATCAATAATAGATTTCAACTCATAGCCACCCTACTCAGTGTTTCCAAGGCTTTAATCTGTACAGCAGCAGCTATCCTCATCATTTTCCCTTAGGTCAGCTGGAGTGTCTGAACAGATGGCCTTGTGGTTAGCCATCCAATATTCACACAACTTCATCATTGGGATTCTTTCCATTAGCCATCAAAGAGGTGCAAATCAAAACAACAATACAATACCATCTCACTGCTACTAGAAGAGTTAAGATGCTTAAACAGAAAAAAAGGAAAACATATTGGAAATTTCAAAACATATTTAGATATGAATAGTGCTTCAAGTCATTAAGCTCAGTTAAACACGCCCATCACAAAAAGACAAGAATTGTGTAAACCTTAGATTAACAGACAAGAAAATTGGACATTGAATTGGAAGATTAAGAAGAGTCAGCGGATTTGATTTACGGGGCTGGTCAAGAATATTGAAAGAGAACAAAGAAGTGCAGCCGGAATGCTCCTTAACAAGGATGATGAGATTTCATCTCACATTCTTTGAAGATGTTATCAGGAGAGACCAGTCCACGGAGAAGGACATCATCTTGATAAAGTGGAGGGGCAACAAAAAGAGGAAGATGCTCAACTAGAAGGCTCTGTGGCTGTGATGATGGCCTCAAGCATAACAATTGTGGGGCGGATCGTTCAGAAGAGGGCAGTGTTTTCTTTCTGTTGTACATGAGCCAGAACTGACTCAACAGCCCTAACAACAACAGCAACTCTAAGCCATGTTCATAGCAAGACACTAAGTCTCTTGCTATGCACAATTCTATAATAAGTATAAAGAATCTAGTCTACAGATTCTTGGTGCCTGGATGAGAAAGATGAACTGAAATGTAGAATGGGAGATGCTTTGCAAAATTCCTGCAAACACTAATGGTCAATTTTCCAACTTCAAACATTGTCTTTGCATTTATTCTAGAAATTCAAGGGCATGATTTACAGATGGTGAGCTCCAAAGAACTGCAGGAGAATTCTGCCTCTGAATCTTCTTTGACGGAACTAGATTTTGGCCTAAATTATCTAGATATCATCATTCAGAACTATCTTTGACTGTGTGACCAATTATTAGAAACTTTATGGTTTTAAAAAGTACATGCTTATTATTTTGGTTGCTGTGGGTTGGAAGTTTGCTTTGACTTAGCTGGGTGGTTCATAGAGGGTTTCCAAAGTTGAAGTGAATGTGTTTGATGAACTGCATTCTCATCTGAAGGCTTGGTTGGAGAAGAATTCACATCCAGGGTCAGTAGTGTTGCATTTACATATATAGATGTATTTACATTTCCATTGTATAGCCATTTGTTGACAAGTCTCCAACTGTTTGCAACTTCAGCATCCCTTTATTTTCCCCAAAGTTAAAGCCACTTGATACTTTCCCTCAAGGGCAAATATACTCCCAATTTCTTGAACCCCAAATGACTAGAGGACGGGAGCACTGAAATGTCCGCTTCACTTTTTTTCCCCCTGAGGAACCTTATCAATTTACACTAGTGCTGGTCCTCCCTGTTCATCTTGTTGGCTTTATTTCAAGTCGGTTTAATAGTCCTTGTTTATGCAGTTGGGAAGCTTCTTTTTTGTTGTAGTCTTTTCTAGAAATTCTTATTCTTACAGTCGACAAGCTATTGTGTGTCTCCTTTAGATGTGCTCTATATTCCCCTCCGCCTTGCCTGGAATACGCAATATGGCTTATCGAGGATTACTTTCTGTTTTCTTTCTACCTCCTGGGATTTTCATGGATTTCATCTTGAAACCATGTTTACTTTCCTAGGTGACGGCTGCACTCTGTTTTATACACCTTTGGGCAGGTGTTTTGCCTGCTGTGTGGTAACTCCCTGGGATAGTTTCTTGATTTGTGTCCTGCCCCATTCCCAGACTCTGGGTAGATTTTGATTTGACAAGCTCTGCTGTAAGAAGTTGGTTGTGCCAAGATCAACTCATAGACTTGCCAAATTTGTGTAAGAAATGAATATGTGTGAGGATAACATAAGCAAAATAAAGGAAAATTGACCTGATTTTGAGGGACAGTTGGTTTTTTATAGGTAGGAAAGAACATGGAGGTTCATGACAGTTGGAGACAACGTGAACAAAGGTGTGTTCTTAAAAAATAGCAAGGATCTTTTCCTATGTGCCTAGCTTTGCTCATTCTGCCACTCCCCTTTATTTTGTCCTCTCTAAACATACTTTGGACATGCTATCAAGAACAATAAGTCTGGCTGAGCCCCAGTGACATAGTGGTTGTGCGCAGGACTGTGGCCCACTGGGTTGGAGGTTCAAATCCAGCAGCAGCTTTCCTGGAGCAAGGCTGGGCCTCCTACTCCCACCACCAGAGGGCAGAGATGCCAAAAAATGATAAATGTTTCCTCACACCCATTATCATGCTCCTGGTTCTACCAGACAAGTCCAACTAGAACAGAGGATGTACACTGGAGTCAGAAACATGGGAAGTTTAGGATAGATATTCCCTCAGGACGAGTGGTGGAAGGGGTGATACTGGGAGGGTGGAGGGAAGGTGGAGTAGAAAGGGGGAACTAATTTCAGGGATCTACATATAACCTCCTCTCTGGGGCATGGCCAACAGGAAAGTGAGTGAAGGGACACATTGGACAGTGTATGATATGAAATAGCAATTTGTAAATTATTATTATTTTTTATTTTAGGCATCACTGCCCTGGTGGTGGGAGTAGTAGCCCCAGCCTTTGCTCCTGAGAGTGGGAATTGAACCTCCATCCCAGTGGGCCGCAGTCCCGCACACAACCACTACGCCACCGGGGCTCAGCCTCAATTTGTAAATTATTAAAGGTTCATGATGGGGAGGGAGGAAGGGAAATATGGGGAGGTGGAACTGGGGACCTAAGTGGAGGGAGGATGTTTTGAGAGTGATGATAGCAACAAGTGTGCAAATGAGATCTGCATACAATTGATGTTTGTATGGATCATGAGGGGAGGTGTATGAGTACCCAGTAAAATGATTCATTTTTTAAAAAGGGGGGAGGGGAAAAAGGAGCTTTTTTCTTTTTATTTTTTAAGTGGAGCTTATACCAAGGGCTCAAGTGGAAAATGTTTGGAAATGTATGTGACAACATGTCATATGTGCAAATGTGCTTGATACAGATGGTGTACTGAATAGTATAACAGCTGCAAGAGCCCCCAATAAAATTATTTTAAAAAATTTTCAAAATGATAAAAAAAGAATAAGTCCTTTGAGGAGGATATCAATTTTGGCAAAATGAAGGGTCAGTGAAAAGGAGAAAGACCCTCAACAAGATGGAACGGCACCATTCAGCTGTGGGCTCAAACATAAGGATGGTGGTGAGGGAATTAGAACTATTTCTTCTCTTCTAAGCAGCGTTATGTTGAGTCAGCGCCTCAGCAGCAGCAGACATGGCACAGGCTGACTTCATAGGATATGACAACTGGGAAAATGTGACCTGTGAGCAAAAGAAAGAACTCATGATGGCTGAGGTTTCAAGACGAAGATGAGCAGGAGATGCTGTTCTGGGAAGCATTCTGAAGCATTGAAGAAGCAATAACTAAGAGGAAGTCACACAGAACCGACTGAGATAGCTTTTTCTTATCTTCGGGGAACTAGGTGCTTCTGCCTCCAAGTAAAGGATTCCATTGAATGTTCTTGAACAAGTAGCTCCAAAAGGACAAGAAATCCAATGAAATGTCTCCCCAGAAGGAGACAGACCAAGGGGTGAAGTGAGTAAAGGCTCACTCGCTGTGACAGGGTTGGTTGCAAGTTTAGCAACCCTTGAACTACCCCTGTGGGTTTCTGAGACTGTAACTCAACGGAAGTAGAAAGATCCATCTTCCTCCCACGGAAGAGCTGATCTTCCAGTTAGTAGCCCAGTGCATAACTCACCCTACCACCGAGTATCCCAACAATATAATACAGAACAGTAGGAAGTTGAACTGGTCCAGATCACCTAGGATTCAACTTGGAGACGCGGGGCTGCACCCAAAATCGCGATTATGACTGATAAAGACCTTATAGGACAGAGGAGTGCTGCCCCTGTGGATTTCTGAGACAATGCACGCATACGGGAGTAGAGAGCCTCGTCTCTCTTCTTCAGGTCAGCTGGTAGTTTTCAACCACTGACCTTGTGGTTAGTACCAGAACACTGCCCTCACCCATTATACCACCTACCTCCTAGCATCTAATCAAAATGGCTTTCTTCTAGGTTTTTTTTATATAACACAATCTTTTAACCTCTATTCTGTTTTCTGGATTTCCCCTGCCTTCTTTCTTTCTAGAATGTTCTGTCTCAACCATCCATAATGGTTAATATAATTGAAACTTGTTTTCCTTATTGCCTTATAAATTACTACGCACTAGTTCTACACAAGATTATTATTTTAAAATCATTTTATTGTGAATTACAAGGCAGGTTATTATTCCCAATGTACCATCAGTTATCCCACGTCTCCCCTGTGTTCACTATTTGCCATCCTCCTTCTCTCTTAACCCTCTGCATTTTAGCATTGGATGAATACTGCCCTTTGATCTGAAGTGGTTGGTTATTACAACACAGAAGAGATTTCAGTTCAAAAGCTGAAGGGTGATGAAGGGCCGTAGTTTCAGGAACACCACCAATTTCTATCCTACAATAAGCCTGTTCTCTTTTATGATTTGGGGTTTTATTCTACTTCTTTCTTCCAGGAACTTCTAATGTGATCATTTTCAAAGAAGTTGATGGTAATTTTAGGAAAGCATTAGTTTCTTCTGGTCTTTGGATCTGGAGGCTAATGTTTGCATGGTTTATTCATCCCTTGGACTAAATGTTTCCACCAATATATCAAATTTCATCACTCTTCTTTCCTCCAAAAGAGAAGGGACTGAGAGTTGCACTTTAGAAGGCACTATTCAGCAAAATAGGATGCAGAATATTGTCTTTATAATCTAGGTGATAACAAGTGACTTTGATGCCCCCAAGGCAATGATCCTGAGCTTCCAGGCCCATCAACTCATTACGCCAAAGTTTTGGTTATGTCTAAGACATTTTCATGACTTCCCCCCTGTATGCTCCACTGTCTTCATAGATATATTTTCAACAATGTTAAATGCTACATATATCCAAAATCTTCTCATCAAATATATTTATGAGTTGGGCATGTTATCAAGAGGAATCAGTCCTCAGAGGAGGACATCGCGCTTGGCAAAGCAAAGAGTCAGTGAAAGAGAGAAAAACCTTCAACAAGATGGATGGACATTCTGGTGGGAAGAGGGAGCTCAAACATAGGGGTGATTGTGCGAATGATGCAGGAATTGGCGCTGCTTGTTGGTGGTAAGTAGTGCCGGAGCCTCAATAATAGCAGACATGGAACCTCCCCCTCTTCTTCCCACACTTCTATGCAACGTCTATGCAAACATCTCCTTGTTGACCACTGCCACTGCAGGATTTTCTCATGTGTCGTTGTGTTGTGTAATTTAGAGCACACTATCATTTGTATCTACCTATTAATTTCTGGTTTTCAGAAAATCTGATTTCTTTGTTCCATCAGCTCGATCTCAATGAGGCAGTGATGAATGTGCTTCCTTCAGTTGTCTGCATCTCAGAACTGTGGCAGCGCCTGGCACAGTGAGTGGTATGAACCCTGTCTGTGGTCCTACAACATGCAGCAGTAGAGCATCTGTCAGCACATCATTCCACAATGTGATCTAGGTAGTGGAAAATTACTCTTGAAAGAATGGAATACTCCACAAGTAAATATATTTATAATATATTTATATTATATATTTATATTTATAAATATTTATAATATATTATATATTTATATTATTATTTAAATATATTAAATAATAAATACAGAATTTATAGAGACATTTTCTTGCCAGTTGCACAAGAGTATCTCCTACTTAAAAAAATGTAACCCAAATGAGAGTTCTACAGGGCAGGCCCCAACCCCAACTATGTGGACACCCACCCCAC
Organism: Nesogale talazaci; assembly: GCA_004026705.1. Lineage (NCBI taxonomy): Eukaryota > Metazoa > Chordata > Mammalia > Afrosoricida > Tenrecidae > Nesogale > Nesogale talazaci. The sequence continues at coordinate 217,647 of PVJH01001006.1, read as the reverse complement.
CCCTACTATTCTCTCTGAAGGAGAGTTCACTTCAGAGGTCAGTACTGAAGCCACAGATCCAGGAGAGTGATATATCTGATCAAAGCAAACAGCAGCAAATGCAGAGGCAAAGAGAGAGAGTTGAACACACTCAGGCCCACTAAGTCTTGAGGATAATATTCCTGCTCAGAGCAACCAATGCACAGAGAGGGCCATAGGACTGATCCCATCACGAGACATGATGTCGCTTGATGACTCATGGTGCTAAGAGGGAAAACACTGGAGACCCAGGGCAGGAAATATGTTCCACTCAGGGCATGGAACACAGCAGCAAGGGGAGCAAAGCAAAGAAGTCCCCAGGGAATAACAAAAATAGACTTTGGGGCCGAGGGGTGTGGTTTCCCCTCAGACTCAACTGGAAATACTCATAAAGATCAACAAACAGACCTGGGGGGGAAGGAAAGGAACCCCAAAGCAACCAAAACATTTACTTAATAAATGTTGAAATATATACTCAATAGTTGCTGAAAAAATGTTTCATGATACAAGGAACTGTCCAGATAAATGTTAGGATCAAGTTTCCTCTTCGGCCACTGCATGCTGAGGAGCAATGAATGATTCTGACTCATAATACATTATTTGGTACTATGTTATTATGATTGAAAGTGAAAAAGGTTTAATCTAAAATGCCTACTCATTCCAAGACCAAAGTGGATGTCAGAAGATTCTGAAACTGGCTCTTGAATATAGAACCATGAAAATAAAAGTAAGAAACAATGAAGTTTAAAAGTTGAACAGATGTCAAAAGATAAGACACTTATCCTTTTCAAAGCTTGAGAAAAAAGTAAAACATTTTTATGAGCTAGTAAGCTCCAAACAAGTGGAAAAAACTGACAGAAAAATTCAAGCCTCAAGTTGTGACATTGATGGGGAAAACATTGAAGCATTAAAATAAGATGATAAGAATGCATGCAGTCACTGTACAAAAAAGAAGCGGTCAGTGTTAAACCATTTTTAGGAGATGGCATAAGATCAAGAAATCAATAATTGGTAGTATTCAAGTTAAGAAGTCCAAGATACACTGAAGATGTGTATAAGACACAATGTTTTAGAAATTTACAGGATACCAACAGGGATAGTTCACCAAATGCATACAGCTCTGGCGGTGCTCACCATTTGGGTGAAGAAATGCACAAGACCTGGCCAAGCTAGCTGGTCAAACTGACTGGAAGAGAATCACGTTGATTGTCATTCTAAAAGAAAGATTGTCTAATAGAACACAGAAATTATCAAGCAGTATAATTAATATCACATTAAAGGAATAGTTTGATGACCATAGTTTTAATAATTATTGCCAGCAGTAAATCAACAGACATTCAAGTCAATTTCTGAAGAAGAAATAAATTAAAGGATATCATTGTTGATCACAGGTTGATTGACTGAGAATACCAGCAAGATATTTATCTGTGTTTGAGTCTGCCAAAGCATCTGGCTGTGTGGTCCATAAAAAAATTTATGAATAGCATTTCAAAGAATGGGATCCCAGAATATTTTGTTGTGCTCATGCATAACAGAAACCTGTATATAGGCCAAGAGACAGTCATTTCAACAGAAAAGGGGGAATTCAGCACTTTTAAAATTTGGAAAGGGTATGTGTCAGGGCTGTATCCTTTCATCATACTTCAGTCTGTGCTGAACAAATAATTTTGGAAGCTGGACTATCTGAAGAACATAGAATCAGGATCGGAGGAAGACTCTCTAACAATCTTCAATATTCAGGTAACACAACCACAGTGCTAAAGTGAAGATGATTTGAAGTACTTATTAGTGATGTTCAAAGACTCAGCATGGATTGAACTCCACCATCAAGGAAACCGATTCTCACAACTAGACCCATATGCAACATCATACAATCTGGAAAAAAGACTTAGGTTGCCATGGTTTTCATTTTATTTGGATCCACTCAACACTCATGGAAGCATCAGTCAATGAATCAAACTATAAACTGCATGGGGCAAGTCTGCTGCAAAAGATCCCTTTAGCATGTTAGAAAGCAAAGCTATTTACCTCTGAAGAGTAAGGTATGCTGAGCCAAGCCGCAGTATTTTTAATCGCATGCCAGATAACGAATAAGGATAATCAAAGAAGAAATTATGACTTTGAATTGTAGTACTGGTGAAGACGATTCATGTACTAGGAACTGCCAAAAAAAGGGAACAAATCTAAATAGGAAAAAGAATGGCCATAATTCTCCTTAAAATGTAGATGGCAAGACTTCTTTTCATATATGAGGGGGCTTCAAAAGGTTCTTGGAAACAAATGAATTAGAAGATAATAAAATTATATTTCGGATACATTATCTGGAGAGACCAGTTCCTGGAGTAGGACTTGTTGCTTGGAAAAGTACAATGTCCATGAACAGAAAAGACCTTCAACTGGCTAGGAGGATCTGGTGGCTATAACAATAAGTTCAAACATAGCAGTGATTATAAGGATGCTGAAGGACCAGGCAGCACTTTGATCTGTAGTACCCAGGGATACAATAAGCAGAGCTGATTCAATGGCACCCAGCAGGTTCGTCTTATCATCTCTTGCCTAACAGTGTAACCAACTGTTGCTTTTCAACATGTGTGTCACCTTCTTGGCTTTAGGGTCAAATTCAAACTGCGATGATCCCCTGAAGAAATAAAAGAATCCTGCAAATAGAGATGAGGAAAGTAATCAGACATTCTTCAAGCAAATTAGTTTTGAAACATGTATAACTTGAAGTAAGCACAAATTAATAATGGATGACATTTATTAAGTGGTTGGTTTGTGCTGCATTAACGTGTTTCCCCCCCCCCTCACTTTTCCTTACAAATAAAGGGAAAAGAATAACTGTAATGGGAGGAAAAGACCCAGAAAATTTAGGAGGCTTCCCTCCCTCTCAGGGTAAGACCATAAATGAAAGGTAAAGGGGGGATTCTATGTCCTTTCTGTCTGTCTTCAAAGCAAATTCCATAAAGCATTAGACTGGACTGTCCCCAAATACATAAAACAATATAATATTTTAAAAGCATGGTTTAATTTCCCCTTTCTTCCAATTCCCTCATCCACCTCCAGGCCCTAAATCATGGTTTGGAAGGCAAACAAACTTAAGAGAAACAAATAAACAATAAACTACACTAGAGGTTCACTTCCAGCTTTGCATACATTTTGGTCAAGTTATCTTAGTAATAAGATTGTCTACTTCTTAGGCATTGTGATTGAAAAGCTGTGGCATCTCTGTTCAATATTTTTTTCAGAGAAAACAACAATTTTTCCCTTCCCATCTACCCATCACCAAAAATTACATGTTGTCTATTTTGAGCATATAGGAAGGTGAATATTTGTTTTTAAGTGACCATTATAGATCACCGCATACAACAAGGCCAGAGAAGATTCGTTGAGATGAGATAGGAAAGAAAGGATCACAGAATGAGATAGAGTTAAAGACAGCGAGACGCTATTAAATTTGATCCACATCCAGCTTGCTTTCTTATACAACTATACCAAAGGATTCCTGGTGGTGCAATGGGTTAGGCATCAGACTGCTAACTGAAAGGTACGCAGTTTAACCTCACCAGCAACTCTATAGTTTAAAGAGGAGGCAATTTGCTTCAGAAACACTGTGGAGCCTCAGAAGCCCTAGGGAGTAGTTCTGTTCTGTCCTATAGAGTTTCTGTGAGTTGTCATCAGCTCAGTGAGAATGGATTTATATATATATATATAATAAAATGGCCACAATACGAAGGATTAGTCTTTGATTGTCAGGTGTACAGATAAAAAGTACTTATAGCATTGATGAAAGATAAAATGTAACTTCAAACTATAAATTTTAATGCTATAAGATATCCTCTTTGAAAGAATAAAAAACTGAAGGAAAAAAAGACAATAAATAAGAGTATCTTCTTACCAAATGCCTCTAGGACAGCATCAATCTTTGGCCCAACTCCTGGAAAGTCATCAGCTATTCGTCTGGGGAAGCCTTGCTCCATGATCTGGCTGTTTTCATCAAACCTATAGCAAAAAAAATGAAGTCCAGCATTGTGTAGAGCCTCTAGTACATAGACCAGTATGATGTGACATTAGGGTTCTAGGATGAAATTCTGGGTAAACTTTTCAAGTATTAAAAAAGGAATACCAAAAATAAGTGACTTTCCTGGGCTTACAAATTTCAGTTCACAAAACACTATTTTCCCTAAAGATAGACATCGTGCTCTTTTAGAACAGTTCTATACATGTTTCTGATGTCAGTGTTCTAAACTTGACATCACAAAGACATGAGGATTGTGCGCACTCACACACAAGATGCAAAGTGAAATGGATTATTTGGCTAAAAAGGAACTTCTCAATTTCTACCACATTGGGTCCCCGGGGGACCAGTGTTTTGGCAGAATCCTCCTGAGAAGTGAGGCACTCAGACTTTGTCTTATGTATTTGGGAGATGTTACTAGAAGTTACATGTTACTAGACGTTCCCAATCCTTGGGAAGGGATCTCATGCTTTCTAAAGTAGAAGGTCAGGCCTCTGCTTCCTTGGAAAGTAAAGCCCCTCAAGGAGACGGGTGGACACAGTGGCTGCATCGATGTGCTCAAGCATGACAATGGTGAGGATGGTGCAGGACTGGCTTGTGTTCTGTTTTGTTGTTCGTGGGGTTGGCGTGAATCAGAGCTGACTCAAAAACCTCTAGGAACAAGACCACCACCACATGGAGCCTCCTGTAGGCCTTATCTGAGCCTGCTGCTCAGAGTCTTCCCATAGGAGTTGGATCTTGACTGACAGACAGCAGGATGACAAATAAAAATAATTTAGCCTGAAGTCTGAATCGTAGTAGCCCTCGCCTGAAATATTGCTACCCAGTACATGATCTGCCTTTGTTTTTGTTTTACTAAGCAGTGTTATTGTCACAATTCAATAGTTCAACTGTATCAAGAATTGTACCATCTTTACTGCAATTTTAGAACATCTTCTCCCCTCCCTCCCTGTTCTCATGTAATTTCTCCCCCAGTTTTGTCAAAAATGTACACAACAAAATATTCCCCAGCCCACCAACTTCTACATGTATAATTCAGGGCCCTTGATTACATTCTTTGTGTTGTACAACCATTATTGTTTTCCTTCTCCAAATTGTTCCACTACCATTAAAATGTACTCCATGCTCTTAAGCAGAAACTTTTTCCTTTATCCCTCAGAGATCAAGCTTAAGTCAAGTTTATTGATATAATATTTGTGTATCATATACTTCCATAGTTAGCCACTTCTGAAAAGAATTATATATTCATCATCACAATCAACCCTAATGATCCCACCAACCTCTGGGAAACTGCCTCATAGCAGCTAGGGGCTTTGAACTGCCCACCTTCCAGTTAGCACCCCAATGTGTAACCACTATGTCACCAGAACTCTTTTGCCATGCCTTTGTGAGAACCCTTTTTTGTACCTAAGAAGTCCAATAATTATTCATTTGTTTTTCATAATAAGAAAGTTTAAAGTTAGGAGAAGTTAAAGGATAGGGGTCGGGGATCTTCTTTGAGAAAGAAAACAACTTCCCTAATGAAGTTGCCTACAAGACAATTCTCATTTATTCTTTACCTCCAGTATTTGTCTTCTACAAAGAAGTATGTTTTCTTCTTTTTCTTATCAGAAATGGCTGCATCAATTTTCTTTACACTTGGAGGAAAACCCAGGGTATGGATGCTTCTTGGATAGCCTCCTTTTATTTCATTTCCTCTGGTGGCCCAGAATTTATTTCCTAATGAAAAAAATAGAGTCAAGAGAGTGAAATTTCTAGTTTTAGAAATGTCTTTATTTCATTATTGTAATAAATATGAAGTCTTAGTCTTAATTCCAGCCACCATGGAATTCCCAACTCATAGTACATATTTAGTAAGTAGTCTTTAAATGAATCATGAATAAATGATTAACCATTTATATATTTTATACTTATTATTAATAAATTACAGTGACAACTCTTTGTTTTGTTTTCTTGTAATTGTTGATGATGCTTAATCTAAATTTATAATTTAGATCTCTCTCCCAAGCTTCACATCCATGAGCAAATTGCTTTTTGATATATCATAGTCATCAATCTAATCTTGACTTCTGAATACTTCTGGAATCTACTCAAGTCTGAGGGAATTAGAATGGTGGACTTTTATTCCCTTCTCTGGTCCAAATAGCTAAAGTACCAATTTATTGTTCATTTCTCTTTCTGAACTTGAATGGAATGGCTTCTATAAGAGCAGTTTCAAATATTCGCTTACTTCTAGTTCAATAATTTCTTTTGTCTTGAAGAACTTTTCATTTTTCTTCATGATCAGTCTCTCTCTACAAAGAAAAATTGTTCTTTTTCAAGACACATACTAATCCTGTTTTTTCTCAGGGATCTGCTGAACCTCAGGTTCCTGTGTGCTCCCATGAACACTGGCTTTCCTCAATCCCAGCATTTATTGCACAGTCTGCTAATGATTTTGCCTCTACTTGCCCCTCTAGAACACCAACAATTGTGGATACAAGTCACATCATTTCATTGGATTTTCATATTTTAACATCTCCAAGTAACTTATGATTCAATGAAAACAATAAGAAATGGATATCTAAAAATGTTAAAGTGAACAATAATAAAAATGCTTATCAAAACTTGCAGCATTAAAATTGAGATAAAAATTGGGAAGAAGAAAATATCTATAGACTTAAATGCTTGCATTCAAAAAAATGTAAGCTACATATCAATAAGGTAAATATCAAGCTTCAGGAAACAATAGTGAAGACATTGGCATAAATGAATTAAATAGAGAATAAAAATAAAATAGAAAAGGCTAACTAAACCAAAAGTTTTTTTTTAAAGAAAATTTCTAAAAGTACTAAATAGTTTTTTGAATTGATGATGGCTATTAGGAAGACCCATGGAATCAATATTGGGAACTTAGAGAAAATAAAACTTTAACAATGATTGAAATGACAACAAAATAATATCATGAAGACTTTATGCCCACTGTGAGGTTGGGGGGAGGAAGTATATGGAAACTCCCTGTGTTTTCTGTGGATGTTTCCCCCCATAAACCTAAAACTAACTAGCCTCCAATAGAATGGTTTTTTAAAAAAGAAGGCGCAAACAGGAGCTTATCCCAAGTGCTCAAGTGGAAAATATCTTGAAATGAAGATGGCAACATGTGTACAAATATGCTTGATACAAATGATGTATTGAATGCTATAAGAGCTGCAAAAGCCCCAATAAAATCATTGGGGAAAAAAAGAAAATTCATATCTATTCATTATTCCTGGGAACATTACATCACATGGGACATTTTCTCACATCAGATCATGATAAACAGCCTTTTGAAAACACAGAAAGAATCAGCACAATACATGGTTATGTCTTACAAATATCCATATTTAGATAGGATTTTTCAAACAAATCCTTGTTCTAAGTTTATGCAAATATATGTTTGTTGTCTAGGATTAAAAATCAAGATTTATTTGGAGTCGAAGAGACTGGATTAATCCCCCAAACTATTGCCTTGAGAAACCTTTTCAACCTTCAATCAAAATATGTCCTCTAGCATCATGTAGGCAGGAATCCTCAAATTTCTTAAACAGGTGGCCACCTCACCACCCCTCACACCGTTGGAGGGCAGAATTATAGTGAAAAGCAACAACAACAACAACAAAAAACTATGAACAAAATCACTGCAGACCTGGGATCAGTCACCTGCTAAGCAGGAGAGCAGTGGCAGCAAAAACACCTGGGGGCACGATAAATGTCTGCAGCGGGCCGCATGTGGCCCGCGGGCCCATAGTTTGAGGACCCCTGATAAAGTCTGTCTGCCTTGAACATTCTTTTAAGATCAACATGGAATCAAATTGAGAACAGCAACTTGGAAAGATTTGCTAACAAAACTTCAGGGACAGCAAATGTACGTTGAAGGGGAAAGAACCAACAGAGAAGAGGGTGAAAATGGTTGCCCAACTTGAAGCCTGTAATCAGTGTCATTGCATTGTGAATGTTGAAATGGAGAACTTAGTGTATGTTTTGCTATGTATATTCTCAACAACGAAATAAAATAGCTTCTTTCCATCTAATGACACCTACATGTGACTCAAAGGGGCTGATTTTCAAATAAGTTAGGTGGGGTGGATGATGTCATATTATGGAAAAACGTAGTTCTTTATGATTACACGGTGACCTATATCCTTTCTGCCTTACTGTCTGCAGAATAATATTAAAATGTCCTTATAGAAATTATCATGTACTTAGTGATTGGTTTCTGATTATCCTCTGCATTTCTACAGTCCACACAGCACACATGCCAAACATTGGCCACTTTTAAAATCCTTATTGTGCTATACATAGTATCTACCTTTAAAGATAAAAACGGTGTCCTTGCTATAAACTTCATATGCAGCATCCAACTCTGATGGGAGAGAGGGCCAAAATGTTGAAATCAAATGAAATTCAGGTTTGTGGTTCCAGTGGATTCTGCGCCAAAAATACCTGTAATGCATTAAAAACTCATTGAAAATGTTTTTCTCCTATAGATTTTTGGGGCAAAATGAACATATTCTTCTCCTGTTCTCCACAAATGGCAATTTACCTCTCTGTTCTTATGTCTATATTAAACTCTTCTCTTCCACATGAGTCTCTATTTCTGAAATCCAGGGCAAAAATATTTTAACAATGCACTATTATTCAGCTTGTTTTAAGTTTTAAAGCTTGTAACAATGTTTAAATGATGCACCTATTCATGTGTTTTAAAAAGTGGAAAGAATTTAAACCTATTAATATTTGCATGTGAAGGATCATCTCTGAAAAGATACAAAAGAAATAGGCAATAATGTCACACATATGGGAAGAGATGGTAGATTATAAACCAGAAATGGGAAATTGATTTTCCTTTCAACAGTGCATCTTTTCTATTTATATATTTTAATATTTTTGAGTATACTTGGCCTAAAATTGAAATTAAATAGCTTCATTTGCTAGCAAAGGTAAAGAGAACACTCTGATTCTTAAATTGAATCACTCATTCTTATAATTTAATCATTCTTAAATTGAATTCACTCATATTCTTATAATCAATTTTAAGATGAGGTTTAATATTCAACAAGGAGAATCAAGTTGCAATGATTTCCAACCCTACAGGACACGTTCCATGTAAACTATCTGTTAAGATTTTTTTTACATTTTGTATATCAAAAGAATGACGAAAAATAAGAGCCCCCAATAAAATCTGTATTTTTTTAAAAAAAGAAAAATAATTTTCCAATCTCACCTGTCTTTAAAGAACAAGATTTCTCCCCTCAGAGTGGTTACTGCATCAAAGGACAAGGTGGGGTCACACATGACGGGGAGCTCAGGTGCTGGCGGATTGGATTCCTCTGGTATCACAGATTCATTAGAGGAGGCAGGAGGAGGTCCTACAAAGAACAGATTCAAGGGCAAACAGGTGAAATGTGATACCCCTCTCAATCATGATGCTTTCCAAGTATCCCCAAAGTGCTTTAGGTTGAAATCTTACATAGCAATCTCAAAAATCTCAAGTGACCTCAAAGTCAGTACTGTCAAGCTTTCCAGAAGAGTCACCACACTCGATTTCCCAGCACTGCTCACCATAGAGAGATTGAATACCATCCACATCATCTTGAGAAAGGTGGAACAGTCTCATGTCTGTGGGTGCCTTGTAGAGCGAGTACATCAAAGCTTCAGGGTTGTTTGAATGGAAGAGGCCCAGGGAATGACCGAGTTCATGGGCAGCAACAAGGAATAAATTGACCCCTGTTTAAAAAAATCATAAATGCTCAGAATCTGACAGCTGTCCTCCCATACATACACCTATAGAGCACGTGCCAGCTACGCAGGCCATGCTTGGAATCACACAGGGTCTTTTTCTTGTTTCTTGGTTTGTTCAATATTTGACATATTCTAGACTTCATTGAAATGTACATATTCACACCAGGTCACTTTTTCCATCACTAACACCAGTGGCATATCAGTGATAACTCTCCCTTGTATCTAAAATCAATTACAGGCATTTTTCAAATTTAGTAACATGTATTCATGTCAAGCAGACAAAATTATTCACATGGCATTATGTTATCCTTCAAAGGTAAAAAAATAATCTATTTTGTGGTTTTGGTTAAGATTTACACAACAGTTTAAATGGCTGTTCAATAATTTCTTTTTTTTGTTGTTCAATAATTTCTACACCAACTGTTGACATTCTTCACAACATTGGTTACGTTCTTTATAGTGCATGGGCATTCTCATTATTTTCATTATGGTTTCCTGAGTCCTTAAATCTAGCTTTACTGCCTCCTGATAGTCTGGTTTTTGTTTTAAATTAATTGTAGGTGTTATGTCTCATGCAAGTGCTTTTAGAATGGATCAGAGTAGTAGTTATGAGTGACAGTCATTTTTATGAGTGAATCTGTTACTTAGTTATAAGAAAACCCTTGGAGTTAGTGTCTGTTCAAAATTTGAAGGATATCATAAAACAATATTTGGGGGAGTCCTCCAGTTCCAATCCCATCCAATCCTATAAGCCTACTAGTTTATGCACTTGTTTTGGAATCCAAAATGCTGTTCTGTATTTGTATTCCTTTCTAGCAAGAGTCCCTCTACAATAGTCCTGACTAGTATGGTCTGTAGTGATAGCTGAACACCATCTAATTCTTCTGGTCTCAGGATATGTGAGACCATGCTTTGTATAGCCCAGGGGTAAGCAAACTTTGGGGACGAGAGAGTCAATTATGTCTCTCAGAGCAATTTAAAAATTACTCTTGAGACATAAATACATTTTTACAAACAAATGAAATCACCATTGTCTGGATAATATCCTTTAAAAATTTATAAATGAAATTATGCTGCTTTTATTTTCAGTTTTATTTCAGAACCACATGAACATATCCAAAGAGCCACATATGGCTCTCAGTTCATAGTTTGCTGACCCCTGGTCTAGACAATTTGTTTTGTAGATTAACTTCTTTGGGTCCTTGATTTCCTTTCTTATCTTTTGCTCTAGACTAATTGAAGCCAGTAGTTGTAAGCCCAGACTATTCCTCAAATTCTTGAACCACAAAAAATCTGTTATTTTCCATGGAGATTTACCTTGTTATTTTATTTTTTGGCATCACCGCCCCCTGGTGGTATGAAAAGGAGGCCCAGTTTTGGTCCTAGAGAGCTGCTGCTGGAATTGAACTTCCATCCCAGTGGGCTGCAGTCCGGCACACAACCACTACACCACCGGAGCTCAGCCTGTTATTTTTTTTCCTTTTCGTCTTAATCAAATAATTTTAAAATTTACTTGTGTGATTTAATGCATTTGATTTTATCCTTAGTAGGCGAAACTTCATGTGTACCATCTGCCATCTAAAAGAGAAAAATGCCCCTAACGATTTTCTGATGTATAAATCTAGCTGGATTCAGCTTATCTTCATAATATAAAAAGTAGTATTGAAATAATCATTGGAATCTACTTAACCAAATCTCCAAGCAATTGTACAAAACTCAAAATTAGTTCAAATAAAAGTATACCATTTCAGCAACACAAACATCACATATATATTTGTAATAAAGACAGCAAAGACCAGAGTCAATCTCAAAAATAGTATTTTATCCAAAAGAATGTTGCCACACCTCCAAAGCTATTTGAAAAATAATATAGGTAATAACACATAATTGACAATAGTCTTTCAGTACTTGCTTAGAGGAGGGAAAAAAACCCTTCTAACTATGGATAGTAATGTGGTTATAGAAAAATGGAAGTGTTTATTAAAATGTACTTGATGAAACAGAGAAAGAATTGCTGATATTTTTGACAATTTCTCAATAAAGATTGAAACTAAAAGTGTTTCTCGTTACCATTTAGATAATCAGAAATTTTAATTGCTGAGAAAATTCATAATTTGTCTCCTACTCTAGGTCTTAATTTTCTCATCTGTAACATGGAGATAATAACCATAACTACCTCTTATAGTCACCATGAGTATAAATTTGAGATAATATATTAAAACGACAGTATTGTTCCTGGAAATAATAATATTCACAAAGCACTTAAGATGAACTAATAGAGCTACAGCTGATCTAAACTGGGCATATAGCATCAACGAAAAATATACTTTAATTTTTGAAAGCCAGAAAAAGAAACTTCTATTTATTGCTCATTCAAGTTCATCAGATGCTTGATGAAGCATTATATTTTAAAGCATCCTGAAGGATTCATGACTGACCTGATGTGTCCTCTGTCCATTGTTCATCGTCATCAAAGTGAGCGTCTCCATAAATCCCTGGTCCAGGAGGGTACGCGTGAGCCAGAACTTTTCCAGGCCCATCAAAAGGGACAAAATCTCCATGCTCTGAAAGGAGGAAGATTCATTTATTTTTAAGCTAGAAAGATGGGTAATTAGGATCTCTTTTGCTATTTTCCAATAAAACCACACCAGAGAGATGAATACATTTCATGATAGGTTTTCATTTGGTAGGTTGGTTGACTGTTTTTACCTCTAACTGCAAACGAGATCATGATGTCAGCCTCCCCTTCATGAACCCTGGAGAATGTCAGGGGGGTCACTTCCTCCCAGACTTTCAGGGCTTTCTTGATGGCGGCATCAACAGCCTCTCTGGACAGATCCCGTGTATAGTCCACGATCCTGTAGAAGGAAAATAGAGAAGAGGACATTTCCTTCTGTAGCAATCACTTAACAAGGTTGTCATCTTATATAAACAGCCTCTTTGGAGCCTTTACCTGTAAGTCAGGTCAGTTTTCCTCCACTTGGGTGAGCCAGGAAAGGTAGAGAAGTGGCCGACGTCCGGGACTCCGCAGCGGGGCTGGTGAATCACCTGCATGGTCTCCGAGTCCAGCCTCCCCGTCACCTTCAGCCCGAGGAACCTCTGCATCTCTTGGATCTTTTTTACAACAGCGTTGCTGTCTTTTCTTCTCACAGACTGCTTCATATCTTTTGCTAGATTGTAGTAGTTTTCCAGGTATCGCTAATTAAATAATAAGCACAGATTATTTAGATAGCTTTTATAACTGCCTAGATTTTCATTGTCTTCTTTGTTGTTCTCTAGTGTACAGAAATAAATAGTATATTTAATTTGATTTTTCGTTGACTTCCAATTTCATTATGTTATCTTGGTGCTAAATTTTAGGTTGCGTTGTAATTTAGCTTGCTAGCCAAGTATGGAATTTGAGGTTGAGAATTTCAATGAAGTACTTTTTAAAAAGTAAAACCTAATTGTATAACTAGTTTGAGGACATTTATCTAACCTTCTGACTTCATATGGTTAACAAATATTGGGTGGGAACTAAATCTGACAAAGGCTGTTGTCCAAACATGACCAGCAAAAGAAAGCATTGTTACTTGACATTATAATAACATCAACATTGACATGCTGCCTTCAGCTTGCAATCATTTTAACTTAAGAAATTCTAAAGCCAGAGAATGCTTATAATTTTTTGACAGGAAGCTGCCTCTATTATTCTATTATTCTGCCTCTATTCTTGCATAATCAATCCTTTTTCCCTAAGCTTAACAAAAATCTCTTAAAATCAAGAGATTCATTTTAACACTTTAATGTTCTCTGACCCTAAGTTGTCTCAAACAGTAACTTCCAATCAAGTAATTCTGCTGCCTGTTGAAAGACCAAGCAGACACCCTTGTTTCCCCCACTTATATTTTCACGAGTTGCCATGGCTCCACGTTCACTTACCTGGACAAGATCCATGTTTGAACTCTCCTTCCCTGCTGCATCCAGAGGATAAGCCAAGCAGACTGACAGACAGAACAGCAAAAGAAAGACAAGATTCTTCATTTTTACTGTCTCCATCAAAAGAAAACTCCTTCTCTGTCTACTGACTTCTCTACCAACCTACTAGTATCTGGACTTATAAAGGATTACCATGCTTTCCTTACCACGTGTTTCCTGACTCATATGTATGTGTACTATTTTGTTTTTATCAGAATGACATTAGGAATGTTTGGTAAAATTCATCATAAATATGATACTGACTTCATCTGTAGTTTCCCTTGACCTTCTAAATTTGTACAGGAGAATGATTAATCTCCAGGAAATGGCTTTCAAGTTTAGAAAGAGGGAAAAAATTAACTAGATAATTCATGTTTATGTGTTTATGGAGGGGAAGTTGACCAGTCTGGTAAAATATCATGAGCACAGATCTTAACTGGAGCAATAGGGAAGAAAGAGGCAGGATAGCAAGATAATACTCTATGTGTGGATAACTGCCTTTGTGAACAATTGCTTCCTTTGCCATGAGACCAAAAGAATCACATGGTGTCACTGCTGATATGTTTGATTGTAGCTTCCAGAGGAGAATTTTGAAGAAAACGAGGAAATGTAGAGCAGAATTTTAAGTACTCATTATTCTAGACTTTCTGGATCCATGAAAGGTGAACAAATCCCTGAAACAATTACCCTGGCATCATCTTTAAACCTCAAACCAAAAATAGTTCCTGGAGTCTTCTTAAAATCACATTATACCACAATTTTGCATAGCAAGTTTTTAAAGATCCACCTATTTAAGAACAAATGGTGTAGTGGATAAACACTGAGCTGCCAAGTTCAAGGTCAAGAATTAGCAACCACCAGCAGCTCTTCGACCCTCAGGAGAAAAATGGGACTTTGCAGTCCCATCAAGAGTTATCTTGGCAATCCACAAAAGCACATCTACCTTTCCTACAGAGTCACCGTGATTTGGCATCAACTTGGTGATGGTGAGTTTTTGTTTTGGGATCGAATTGATAACAGCAACTCAAAAGAAAGGGAGTACTGAGTAGATGTTAATAAAGGAAGGACAAGTCAGTAAATGGAGGTGAGAATGGTTGTACAATTCAATACAATCAGTGTCACTGAATTGAACATGCAAAATGGTTGGATTGCTGTATGTCTTGCTATATTTGCTTCAGCTCCAACACTTATGGGATATACATGGATGGCAGGCAGCAGCAAGATGCATACCCAAACCTTGCACCACAATAGCAAATATGTAGGAAATCTCAATGCTAAAATATACCAGAATTCAGGTCTGAATTTATATTCATGGAGAATGCAACCATTCCTTTATCAAAACTTTATTGAATGTAGAGTTATTATTATAGGTGCTATAGAGATAGTCTTACAGTGAAGAAACTTACAATCTAGTGGAGAAGGTGCAATGCAAATAGTTAAGCAGTTAACTACTGGCTATATATATATAGATATGCAACTATATATTAGCAATTATACTATGCATAAACAGCGTTGCCATAAATTGGAATGAAGTGAAAGGCCAATTATAGCAATATGAAATACTACATGAAATTTGAATATAAAGGGGGATTTACCCTTAAAATGCTCCCTTACAAAGGAGTGCAAATTTTGATGTGCATTTGATTTTTGTACATCAAATTTATATCCATCGAGCATACAACTCCACTACATTCGTTGTTCCTCTATCAGACTGGTGTTCTATTGCGAAACTTCGTATCCAGCTTCATGATAAATGTGGTCTGTAACCTGATGAGTTTCTGACAGCCCTGCTGGTCTTCTTAGGTGTCATTGAGTCAATTCTGGTTCATAGCGGTCCTTTGTACAAAAGATTGAAACATTGCTTGGTCCTGTTCTAGTCTCAAAATTGTTCTTATGTATGAGTCCATTGACAATAGTTATGTATGAATCCATTGACAATAGTTAATCTTCATCAATTCATCTTGTTGAGTCTTCCTCTTTTTCAATGCTCTTCTACTCTACCACACATGATGTCCTTCTTTAAGGAGTGGTCTCTTCTGATATATGAGACAAAATGTTGCCATTCTTGCCAGTGAGGAGGATGCTGGCTCCACTTTGTAGCAGTTATGTAATCGTGTCAATTTCAGGATTGGGAGTGTAGGGGTGGAGGCTAGCCTGTCAGTCTGGAGATAGCCATTGAGACCTTGGTGTGGTCGTGGGTTTCTCCTGAGAATTCTGGGAGATCTGACTGTGTTTCCCTCCTAGAGGTGAGAGACTTATGGCTCAGTTCCTTGGAGATGCTTTACTGACAAGACAACAGGGCAGCATGCTGATAGACCCTGAGTCCTGGAGGGCCTGAGATGCTTAAGAAGCTACAGAAAGGCCCCTGTCAGCGCTGAGATGCTTCTACCACCATGAATACACAAGACTCTGCACCCACTGGCTGGTGGTTTTCCTGGAGTCATTGCACGTGCCTTGTGAATCTGAAGAAGACTTTATAGACATATGGCCTAATATCAGATGTGTGGGCTTGACCTGGATTGGGTTGGGATGCTTTCTCAATGTTCCATTCCTCTTGTATATAAATATCTCCCTTATATACATATACATGTTTAGGGATTTGTTGCTCTAGTTTACCCAGACTAACACACCCTTCTTTCAAGACAGAGTTGTCTGTTCTTCTGACAGTTCATGATATTTTCAATATTCATTACCAGCAACAGAACTCAAATGCTTTGATTCTTCTTCAATCTTCCTTATTCAAGGTTCAACTTTCACATGCAAATGAGATTATTGAAAATACCAAGTATTTGCATAATTAAAAGTCTTGTGTAGATGGACCCAATGCAGTTTCTCATTCTATCTCTTGATTGCTGCTTCCACGAGCATCTATTGTGGATCCACATAAGATTAAATCCTTGACAACGTCAATATTTTCCCCATTAATCATGACATTATCTAATGATCCAGTTGTGAGGATTTGGGTTTTCTTTGCAATGGGTTGTAATCCAGGATACATACCTCAAGAGGATGGTGTATGGTTCATTGGCATCAGTGAGGCTCTCTAAGAAGCTGTCTGGCTACTGTGGCCACCAGATTGGATGCCCTACTAGCCTGACCTTGTGCCTCTGCTTGTTTCCACAACAGTGAGCTCAGCCAGTATTTGTCCTTTTGTTGTTGTTCTTTTGATGATTTATTCAGAAGTATATCTTTTAGATCCCTCCATGTCCTGAAGTGTTTCAAGGTTTTGTTGCTGTTTTTAGGATTGAGTAGTATTCATTTGTGTGCATATACCAAAGTCTTTTGTATCCATTCTTCTATGGATGGATATTTAGGCTGTTTCCAACTTCTTGTTTTGTCAACTGTGCTCTAATGAACATGGGGAAGCATGTGTCTGGTCGTGATCTGTTTCCTATTTCTTTGGCGTATGTGCTGCAGTCATGGTATTGCTGGGTCATGTGGCATTTCAATTGCTATCTGTTTTAGGAATCACCATAGAGCTTTCCACAGTGGCTGTACAGATTTACAAGCCCATCAGCATTGAATGAGAGCTCCAATCTCTCCACATCCGCTCCAGCATTTTCTGTTCTCAGTTTCATTTCTCAGGGTTATGGTTATGAGTGGTAGATGGTTTCTCATGGCTGTTTTGACTTGCATTTCTCTGATGGCTAGTGGAGGAAAACATTTCCTCATATATTTATTAGTCATTTGAGTGTCATGAAGATACCTCTTGAATGTCCTTTTTGATGATGAACACAATGCCATTCCTCTTGATGGTTTCATTTCCAGCATAGTAAACCACATGATTTTCTGATGCAAATTGCCCAATTCTAGTGGGTTTCAGCTCACTCAGGTCCCAAATATAGATTTTTATGACTTCCGTTGCATTTTTGAGGATACCCAATTTTCTTATATTCATTCTTGATACATTCCAAATTTTCTATTACTTAATTCAGGTTTGCAACTGTTTCTTCTCATTTCAAATCCTGTGCCATCACCAAACGAAGGTCCCAAAGTTAGCACTTCTACAGGCTTTTAGCCGATCCATTCATTATGGTTGACTTGAGACTGCAACTCTTCCTCAGTCATGTTGTGAGTGTCTTCCAAGCCCGAACGTCTCATGTTCTGGCACTACCTCTGTCTGTCAATATCCTACTTGACATGAGCTTTTCAGTATTTGACCATGCTTCAATGCTGTCCATGAGGTTTTCAGTGGCTATTGCCTCCAACTGGGCAGTCTATTCCTTTTTCATAGTCCGTTCTTAATCTGGACGCTCGGCTGACATCTGTTCACTTGAGGTGATCTTGCTAGCATTTGAAATACCATTGACATAGTTTCCAGCATCACAGCAACACAGAAGTCAGCACAGCATGGCAAATGGACAGACAAGTGGCGTGGCAGCCTAGAAAAGATCTAAATTCTCACCCCAGTCACTCAATAGGCAGAGTGAAGAACTCGCACTACTTTTCCCCCACTGGCTGGAATTTTGCTGATGTATTTTTTTTTAATTAAAAAAATTTTTTTAAATCATTTTATTGGGGGCTCATCCAACTCTCACCATGACCCAATACGTACATCAATTGTATGCAGTCCACAATTGCACATTGGTTGCCATCATCATTCTTAAAGCATCCCCATATTCCTCTTCCCTTCCCACTTCCCTCCCCCATGAACCCTTAACAATTTACCAATTAAAATTGTTTTGTCATCATATACTGTCCGATATGACCCTTCACCCACTTCCCTGTTGTCCATACCCCCAGGAAGGAGGTTAAATGTAGATCCCTGCAATTGGTTCCCCCTTTCAACTCCACCTTCCCTCTACCCTCCTGGTATCACCACTCCCACCACTGAAGGGATCATCTGTACTGAATTCCCCATGTTTCTGGTTCCTATCTGTGTCAATGTGTACTCCTGGTCTAGCTGGATTTGTCAGGTAGAATTGGGATCATGATAGTGGGTGGGAGGAAGCATTTGAGAACTAGAGAAAAGTAGCATATTTTATTGTTGCTACACTGTACCTCAACGGGCTCATCTCCTCCCTGCAACCCCTCTGTAAGAGAATGTCGCTTCACCTATTTATGGGCTTTGGGTCCCCAATCTGTACTCCCCCTAATTTATAATGATATAATTTTTAATTCATTGATGCCTGATACCTGATGCCTTCAACACCTTGTGGTCACAGAGGCTGATGGGCTGTGGTGAAAAAAGCAGATGATGCCAGCTATCAAAAGATATAGCATCTGGGGTCTTAAAAAGCTTGAAATTAAACAAGTGGCCATCTAGCTCAGAAGCAACAAAGCCCACATGGAAGAAGCTGCTGTATTTTTAAGAGTGATACTTGGATTGGGCACTACATCTTTAGCTGTATTATCAATATGTTAGGTTTCTGGACTGGGATACACCTCGATTCTGGCTACACAGTGCTGAAAGTATTCATGTTGCAGAAACATTTTTGTAATCTAAGTGGGTTTTATGAAGCAAAGGAAATTTTCAGGTTGTACCATCTGAAAAGAATTCACGCTGTTTCAGGGCAGTGTGCCGAGCCTTGTGGAAACTGTCCTGGGGCTCCTAACTGGGCATGAAAAAACACATGGAAAAGAATAACCACACGTTCGGATTTAGGGCAACCCTGAGAACAAAGGAGTCAAGAGAATAAGAGTATGTGGGCCCCAAGTAAGCCCAGAGCGGGTGCAAGTGTCTGCATGGGGAAAGAGACCTCTTCCCTCCACGTTCTGCTGAACAGGGACAGAATAACAAGCTGGCCTTCCCACCCCTCTGACTGGAGAGGCGTGTTTGAAGCTATTGTTTGACCCCATTGACTGAGTTAGACCCAGCTGTGTGATGTCTTGGTCCTAGGTGGAGGCTCCGGTTTAGATTTCACCTGTACTAAGGATCCCCTTCGTATGCTCAGTTTGGGTTTTCCAGAAGTGTCCCACTAGTGCCTGATTTCCAGTCCCTCTATGGGGCCTTTTCAGGCATTGGAAAGACAGCCCCTTTGTTCCTAAATCTATCTACCTTTCACTTGCCCTTTCTTCTAAACCATCAATCACTGACCACTTGTCTTGATTTTCAATAATGATTATACCTGCGGTGATTGCCTCTATTTTCTTTTAAACCACTTTGAATATTTACTGGCAAGACTGAAACTTTGTGTCCTCTTCCCTGTCCAATTCTCCCATTCAGCACTGTTAATTACAGCAACACCCTAAGCTGGCAGATTTATGTGAAAGCAGTTTAAAAGATGGGTTGAAATGGGGAAATATGGAGTTGAGGAATAATTATTTAGGATGATGTCATGGGAGTTTGATTGGCAGTTTGAAGGGCAGTGATTGTAGAAAGACAAAAGACAGAAAATGGAGAAATTTTTAGACAAGTTCAGCAAAAGGAAAAATGAGGGGGGAAACGGGGAGTCCATCACAAGGTTGGATATATACTCCCCACTCCCAAGGGGAACGAATAACAAAAATGTGGGTGAAGAGAGGCAAGATATAGTGTAGAACATGAAATACATAATAATATAATATTTTTCAATTTAAAAAATCATTTTATTGGGGGATCACATAGCTCTTATCACAATACATACATGCATCCATTGTGTCAAACTCATTTGTACATTTGTTTCAACCTTCAATTCTAAAACATGTTCTTTCTACTTGGTATCAGCTCTTAATTTTTCCCCTCACTCATGAACACTTGATAATTTATAAATTATTATTTTTCATGTCTTACACTGACTGGTGTCTTGTCACCCACTTTTCTGATATATCATTGATCAGAAAATTCATTCACAAGGGTGGGAGAGTGGGGAGGTGGGGAGGGGGAGAAATAGGAGCTGATACCAAGGGTTCAAGTAGAAAGAAGGTGTTTTGGAAATGCTGACGGCAACATACGTAAAGTGTGCTTAATACAACTGAGTGATGGATTGTTATAAGATTTGTAAGGCTCCCCCAATAAAATAATAAATAGTAATGATAAAAGGAAATGGAAAAGTCACACTGTCGGGATATGGGGCTAAGCCTCTTGTCCAAGCTCGAGTCTATTCCTGGTCTTTAAATGGGCTGGTCCATTCAAACTGTGTCACCAGGTTTTCAATGGCTGATATTTCTCAGGTAGCTATTTGAACTTTTCTTCCAGGTGCCTCAGAGTGATCTCAGACCTTTCCCCTTTTCCCTAATAACCTTTCCCCGAAGGGTGGTAACCTTTTGCACCACCCAAGAATGCCCCATTGGTATGTGAATCACTGCCATCAAGTCAGTTCTGGCTGATCACAACCCGAGGGCATGGAGTAGAATTGCCCCTGTGGATTTCTGAGCACGTCTATCTCTACAGAGGCAGAAAGGCTTATCTTTCTCCAGGGGAGCAGCTGCTGGTTCAAACTGCTGGCCCCCAGGGTTCTCTCTCTCTCTCTCTCTCTCTACACACACACACACACACACACACACACACACACACACACACACACTGTAAACAGGAATGATTAAACAACTATCTGTCTGAAGAATAAGTGTCCCCATCTTGGTCTGCTTGGCTGACACACCCTGTGCTTGCCTATAGAAAAGTGTCATCTGTACACAAACACTTGTCTTATGTGCCTCTCTTCTACGAGTACATGGGCACCCCTCAGAAGCAACGATGGAGAGACCTCACCGCACCTACTTCGTGTTATCAAGAGAGGCAAGCCCCTGGAAAAGGCCAGCATGCATGGAGAAGGAGAGGAAAAGTCACACACGACAAGATGGATTGACATAGCGGCTGTAACCATGGGCTCAAACTTAACACTTATGAGGAGGGTGTGGGATGGGCACTGCTTCATTCTCCAGCACAAAGAGATCACTGTGAGTCAGCAGTGATTGACGGTCGCCCACCAACAACAACATGAGTACCAGGACATTCCTTTTGCTGGACTTCCTCTTTGCTAGTCCCCAAATCTTCTTTGCTTGAAAGTTGGTTGTCCTGTATACCTCATGTTATCTTTTGCTTCAGATGGGAGGACTTTTGCTTTCTTTTCACTCCATGGGAGAAAGAGGGTGGGGGGTGCGCCTTCTGCTCCATACGAGTTAACCAGTCTCAGAAACTCAAAGGGGCAATTTTCTCATCATCCAGGATCTCCATGAGTCACCAAACACTAGAGGGGCGTGGATGAGTTTTTACATGGAGTTGCATGAATACATATTGAAGGCTGTAATCTTTCATTTTCATCAGCAAGTGCTTGAGGTCATTGTCACTTTCAACAAACAAGCAGTCTACTTTTCAAGTGGTTGACAAGCCTTTCTCCAACATGGATACCATGATCTTCTTTGCATGGTTCAGCTTCTCAAGATATCTGTTCAGCATACAGAATGAATACATGTAGTGGAAGAATACAACCTTGACAGATATCTTTCCAAATCTCAAACCAGGAAGTTTCTCCTTCTGTTCATTTTGAAACCCTTTGCTCCATGTATAGAATTTCCATGAGCACAATGAAGTGTTCTAGTATTCGCCTTCTTCTATCCATACTATCCATAGTTCTTTGGGATACACACTTTCAGATGCTTTGGCATAGTCAATAAACCATATGTTGGTAGAATGCTTCAATTTCCTCATCATAGTTTTAGTGGTTGGTGAGTGAACTTGAATACTAGTTGTACTAATTGAATTTCCCTGTAGATGTATAGATATTATCTTTTCGCAGACAATGTTGTACTTCAAATAGGATCTTAAAATGTTCTTTTTGATGATAAACACCAGACCATTTCTCTTGATTTTATCATTTCCGGCATAGTAAGCCATTTGATTATCTGATTCAAAATGGCCACTACTAGTCCAGGTAATCAAACATTTTATTTTATCACCAATCTATTCCCCTGAAAAAACTATCAGTTTAAGAAGGTAGTGTCATTGGTGGGTGTGACATCGCTCCGAATGCTGGCATCATTGATGGCTGTTGCTGAGTATAATTACGCATTGTGACTTTTAATAAGCACTTGTTATTGTTTTATTTCTTAGTTGTCATTGAGATATGCAGAAAAATGCATGTACAAATTTAAGTTTTGACAAATTCAATTTGGTGACATCGATTGCATTCTTCCAGTTAGGTAACCATACTCGCCCCCACATTTGTGAGCTGCTGTTCCCTTATGAACATGAACTTGCCAGACACTAAGGCAGCTATCTAATCTTTTGAGTTGCCATTGCCAATTCGATCCTATTTAAGTAGAACGTCAAAGAGTATAATGTAGTTTGATTTCCAGAAGTTTTTCAACGGATGTTTTAGGTGTAAGGTTTAAAGATCTGCTCAAAACAATAGTTTGAAGGGATTATCCAGGCTTCACAGCTCCATAAAATCTGGTTTCCATGAAAATGCAATTTTTCATTCTGCATTTCCCCCCTTTAATCGAGATTATTATTTTGAATCTTTGGTAAAAATGCTCAGTAATGGGAGGCAGGCACCATCCAAACTGGTCTTCTAGCAAAAGTTGACGTTTTTCATGAAGCAATTAGATATATATCTCATTTTCTCTTCTTCCTCCTGATTCTTCTTCTACTGCTCCAGGGAAATAGAGACCAAGTGATGGGGCTTGAATAACCTACAATTACAGAGTTGAGAGCTAGAGTAGGTGTTTTGACTTACACTTTAACTCACTATCCAGAATGTACTAGATACCATGGCATGGGGGATAAGTCTAGAGAAATGGCATTGCTGATTATCAGAGTAATATGTGTGTGATATAGCCCCCAAAGTGCTTCCTACCAGAATATTTGTACCTTTGAATAAATCCTAAGCAAAATACAAATGAACAAGCCCCTCTGCTTTTCTAAATTTTGAGTTTTATAGAAAATAAGGAAAATCTCTAAACTGTCCTCCCTACTCAGTTTATAGCATGTCTCTGCGGCTGTGTTGGTTTGTTCCAGTAAATTAGTTATGCCCAACACAGTGCTTGTAATGGCAGTAAACAATCAACCAGTTGGCTTCTGAAAGGTATGGAAAGATGAGTTGGATGAAGTTGCGATATGTTCTCTGTCATAGCTGGGATTTAAACTTTGTGGGAACCTGATATTAGCTATTGACCCATGCCTTAGGCTGGGTTCTCTAAAGAAGAGAAACCAGTGCAACTGGTGTGTGTGTGTGTGTGTGTGTGTGTGTGTGAGAGAGAGAGAGAGAGAGAGAGAGAGAGAGAGAGAGGAGAGAAACAATTTGTCTCAAGGAAATGACTCATATTATTGTACTGATTTTGCAAGCTTCAAGTCCATGCATTCGAGGTCAGGTGATGAACCCAAGATTGCCATGTCAGGTGATACACTGCTGAGTATGGAGGGAAATTAATCCAAGGTTTTCAAGTAAAGTGGCAGGATACTCACTCCGTCAGCAAAGGAAAAAAATTCCCAGAATCTGTGAACAATACAGCAGGTCACTGACTTATGTCCAAAGGACTGGGGGGTCTGATGTAGGACGTAAATCCATCAACAAGACAAGTGATTGTTGCCAGAGCATCCACATATATCAGAAGCAGACCACATCCCCAAAGAAATCCTTGGCTTTTCATTATTGGGCTGCTTAATAGCATTTCTCCTAGGGAGGATGACTCCATTGGATCAAATTACATCATGAAAGATGACTACTTACAATTGCCAAAGCCACTAAAAGTCAGTGCCTGGCCAAGTGGACACATGACATGTACTATCCCAGTCAGGAAGTGAGGAGTGATGGAGGTGATGTGGGAGCAAAACAAGAATGATCTTATAAGACACTGACACAGGGGAAGCACCTGCAGAATCTTTATCAAAGGTGGATTACTTTCCTTTGTCAAGAGTAAGGTGCTACACCTACCTAGAAAATGTACATGTTCAAGATTTTCAATTTTAGTCACCTATTATTCTAGCTACCAAGTGTCTTCCTGTGTACTTAGATTCTGGGCCTACTTTTAAGCACAATTTATAATTACTTATAATAGTAAGAGATTACTATTTCTTTAGGTGTTGTCATTGAAGCTTGTTAATTTGCACAGTGTGTCTTAAGTTGATCATTTACCTCTCTTATCAAGTTCTTAATATAGTTAACAACCTGTTCCATTAACTAAAAAACCATTTTATCATACTTTTCAAGTGTCACTACCCTCAGATAACCCAACCTCTCACCATTCACCTTTGCTTCCTTAAAATTAATGACAGATTAGAAGGTTAATGATTGTGATGCTACTACATACCAATAAGGGGTACGTATGTCCCACTTCCAGGACAGTCTATCTTATTCTAAATTCCTGGAAAACAGAGTCTGAGACAAAAGTTTAAATGTCGATGGGTCATGTCATTCAAGGAACACATTGGTCACTGGCCAAAGATATCAGAAAAGTGTTGATCGACTTATGGGCTTCACTGAGGTCTCATTTAAGGTTGGATCCCTTGGGGGTAATTAAGGGAAATGCATTTATTTGCTACTTGCGCCTACATTAAATATATGCTCTGCAAGTGGATATATACCTCCCACATTAAATATATGCTAGACATTAAATATCTGCTTTTCACATTTTCAGATTGCATGTACTTGTGTTTTGACTTGAATACACAGGAAACATTGACTCCAGACACAACATTTTCTTCATCAGAGTTCTCTAGAAAAACAAGGAAATGGCTCACCTTGGCCGATGACTAATTGACACAAGACTACAAATGTTAGGCTAATTCTGTGGTGTAATTTTTGCATCTGATCAAAATTTTTTATATCTGAGGTCACATTATTGTCTAGGTTGTTTCCTCACTCTAAAATATTTCCTGTGTACAGATTGAACTCAGATGACTGGACACTATTTACACATACAGCTGTAGTAAATCTTCCCATAGTATGCTTTCACAACAGCAGAGCCATGTCTACCAGCTTCACGCATGCTATAATGAAGCCAGGAAGACACTAAAATAGTGAATATCTGGGAGTACATTAAGCACTCTCAGCCAAAGTCCAATGCCCACCAATTCTATGCCCTTGGGCTAGCAATCTTCTACTTCTTCTCACACTAGAGAATTCCAGCCTTCATCAATGGCTAGAGGTGAGTTTGAGGTAAAGTCCACTTCACTTAGTGCAGCGGTTCTCAACCTGTGAGTTGCAACCCCTTTGGGGGTCAAAGGGCCCTTTCCCAGGGGTCACCTGAGACCATCAGAAAACACATAAATATTTCACAATATGTAATTACATATTATTTTGTGATTAAAAACTATGCTTTAATTATGTCCAATTTATAACAATGAAAATGCATCCTGCATACCAGATACTTACATTATAATTCATAACAATAGCAAAATTATAGTTATGAAAATAATTCTATGGGCGGGGCGGGGTGGGGAGAATAAAAAGAAAAGAATTCTGTTCAGGGTTCAGGGTCACCCCAACATGAGGAACCATATTAAAGGGTCGTGGCATCAGGAAGGTTGAGAAGCACTGACTGAGTGGGATTTCCACATCAAGTCCTTGTGGTGTGGCCTAGGTTGTTCACTTCAAAAGAACGGGGTCTAAAGTCTAAGTATTTCAGGTCTTTGCTAGCCTATATTCATATAATTTCCTTTTCTCAGTAGTATCTTAAATTCCATACCATTGGCTAAACTAATGACACTGTCAATAAGTCACGAGTAAGCATTGAACTGCTAACCACAGGTCAGCTGCTTATTCCTAAATTAGTTATGAAAAATCAAATAATACTCATCTAGATAAATTAGTCAAAGGTGCCCTCCCCAGCACTTACAACTGGAAGAAATCGGAGAATGGGGAAATGCAGTTTTTCCATGTGCTTCTATAAGAAAGGTTACGTTGGGAAGCTCTGCCCCTTTGTCATTCGCTTATCGAAAATTAATTTTAGAATCATAGGAGACAGGAAAATAGCTGATTTTCCCCCTCTCTCTATATTGCAAATTTGGGTACACATGGTTAAGACGCTAGAGTGTGTTAACCAAAAGGTTGGAAAATTGAATTCACCCAGACTTGCCACGAGATAAATGCTTGTTGATCTACTTCAGAAAAATAAGCCATTCAAACCTCTACAGAACATGGTTCTACCCGGACATGAATTGGGTTGTCATGCATCAGAGTTGACTCCATGCCAGGTGGTTTGCTTGTTCTGCACCACATGAACTCCATGAGGATGTGGAATGTTTGAGCTTTTGTATATACTTGCAGCGCACCACAAAAATGTTCTATGTATCTGTTAGTTTCGCATTTCAGATTTAAAGGTTTATTTGTGGGACTTAAGATATGAGATAATATTTACATATTACCAGAAATAATGATGTGCTACTTCAAACACAAAACAGTCTGCTTCCTGTAAAAAGAATTAACCTTGCACATGAGAAAGATACCAAGTTCTTTGTGGGTCTTCCCTCTAGTGGAGGTGGTCTTTCATTTCTTTCTTCTCAGAGGAAGTGTTCATCCCTTCCTCTGCCATTCAGGATTGCAGCTAGTTCTCATTTGTGCAACTAAATTATTCTATACATAGAATTGCATTCTGACACATAAAATGGATTTCAATAAAGTTTTATGTAATAACACTGCACATGAGTGATCCTGGAGATTAAGTAGAGTATCAAAAATGATATAATGATTAGGAGAACATCTTTCTTGGGCTCACAACATAAAATTGTACAGTTGGTAGCAGTTGGCCGATTCTTTCTGTAGTTGAAAAGGCTGACATCTTTCAGAAGAGTCAAAATTTTCTTAGTTTTAGGATGATATGTGTATTGTTGTATTCCATGGAGGAAATGGGAAATTCTAGAAATAATGAAAAGATACTTATGATAGCATATAGCCAGATTCTTGTTTTAATTTTTATTCTCAAAAATTCCAAGTCATTTCTTGACACAACATTTTTGCCATTTTCTGTTCCAACTAATGTCTTGATGTCATTACTCTAAGGGTGGAGCGAATAGGAAATACATGGCATATATTCACTTACCATATTCCTTTAAAACAAAGCATCATTATTGTGAATTCCAGGGAAATCATGGTCCCACTAGTTTAACTTGAGATAACCTGCATTCATGAAATATTTATCTTTATCCTACATTTGTAGATAAAAAAATTTTGACAATATCTGAAGCTTATAAGTCCTAGTGACATTGTGATTACAGGTTGGGCTGCTAACGATAAGGACAGCAGTTCAAAATCACCAGATACTTTTAGGAAGAATGATGAAGTTTCTATTTCTCTAAAGAGCTACAGTCTTGAAAACCCATGGGGGCAGTACTGCCCTGTCTGATAAGGTCATTAAGAGTTAAAATAGACTCAATGCCAAGTGAGTTTAGATTTTGTTTTAAATAGTCTTCCCCAAGTCATCATGGTTAATTCTGCAGCAGTAACTAAGTAAGAGCTTCACATTCAATAGGTCATTTGCAAAACTTGCAGGAGGAGTGGTAGGATGATGGGTGGAGCTGGAAGACCTATAAGGTCCCAGAATGCCAGTATTTATTCTACTTCTCCAGCAGGCTCCACAATATGCCCTATTGAGAGGAAATCCTATAAAAGATTGATTCCTTTTGGCTGAAAGAGCTCTTCAAAAGACGACTGCCCTCATTTTCACATTTTGCTTTTAAAACTTCACCTCACAAGTTCCCTGAAGCCTCAGAACAGGTATCGTGTGGGCATAATTGATCCATACACTATAGGGCCATGGTGGCGCAGTGAATAAGCAGGTTTCTAAGCAAGCGATCTGTTTCATATGATGGATCAGTGTGTTGATTCCAGATGAGAATTGTCTGGGTAAAAACTGTTTTTATATGTTGATGGCTGGATCCTGTCCTAAATCAATTCAGTCAATAGCTCTTTCAGGCTTCCCAGGAGATCCTAATGTAGCGGGCTTCAAAACATGACTGGTTTATGAAGTTGAGACCTCTTTCCAAACCCAAATGTCCAAATGACCTCAAATAGAAAGCTCCTTTCTCTGGGGTGCCTGTGAGTGGCAGAAGGTCTCAGCAATGCTATTCGAAAAGGCACGGTGTAGTAATGCACCACTTGTCTGCCAGTTTGCTGTACTGTGGTGGCCTGTGGGTTGCTGTAATGCCAGAAACTATGTTACTGGTCTTTCAAATGCCAGAAGGTTCACCAGAGTGAACAGGTTTAAGCAGAGATTCCAGACAAAGAACATACTATCGGGGGGTGGACTAGTTGTGCACTTCAGAGGTAAGAGCCATTGAAAACCTCTTGTATATTATGGGGAAAACATGAACAAATCCTGAAGGCCTAATGGATAGAAGCAGAACATTGCAGAGACAGACCAGGGATTGGTCCCCTCAGGTCAGAGACACTCAATAAGTGACTGAGGAGGAGGAACTGCGTTCCCCAAAACCTCTGGGAATTAAGCCTTCCAGTTCAAATAAAGGCAAAGAAAAATAGCAGGGAAATTTTAAGTATGAGGCTAGAAAATTGGAAGTGGGACATTTTAAGTATGTGGGACATTTTAAGTATGAGGCTAGAAAATTGGAAGTCATCAAAAATAAAATGGAACACATAAAGATAAATATTCTTCATGTTAATGAACTGAAATGGACTGGGATTGGCCATTTTGAATCAGAAAATCTGACAGTTTACTATGCTGGGTAGGACACAGCCAAGAGAAATGGAGTTGGATTCATGGTCAAAAGGGGGCATTTCAAGGTCTTTATTGAAGTCCTATGGTTTCTGTGATAGCATTACATTCTATCCAACTTCAAGAAAATCCAATCAATACAGCTATTATTCATATTTGTGCACTAATCACTAAACCTAGTGGTGAAGAAACAAGAATTATGGTACACCAACCTCTTCAAACACGCAATTCTATCAAACATGCAATCAGAATGCATTGGTAGTTATTGGTGATTGGAATGCTAAAGTTGGAAATAAAGAAGATGGAATAATACTTGGAAAATATAGTCTTGGTGATATAAATGAAGCCGGAGATAGCATGATAGAATTTTGCAACACCGATGACTTGTTCATAGCAAAGACCTTTTTCCTTTTCGGGGGGGGGGGCGCATCACTGCCCTCTGGTGGTGGTGAGAGCTACCGAGTCTTGCTCCTGAAGAGCTGCCGCTGGATTTGAACTGCCAAGCCAGTGGACCGCAGTCCTGCACTCCACCACTACACCACTGGGGCTCAGCCCACGCAACTCAAATAGTGACGATACATGTGGATTTCTCTAGATGGAATACACAACACAAAAATCCATGGGAAGAGACAACAGAGAAGCTCAATTTCTGCAGCTAAAATCATGTCAGGGGTTGACTGTGGTACAGATCACCAGAAGTTCTGGTGGTGTAGTTGAATACACATTGTGCGGCTAACACAAGATCAGCAGTTCAAAAGAACCAGCAGCTCTATGGGATAAATGTGAGACTTTTACTCCCTTGAAGAGTTATAGTCTCTGAAACCCGCAAGGGAAGTTCTACCTTGTCCTACACATGAATAAGAGTGAGGGTGAAGTTCAGATTGAAGCTGAAGAAAATGAAAACAGGTCCAAAAATACAATCTTGAGTATATTCCACTTGAATTTTGAGAACATGTTAAGAATAGGTTGATGTCATTGAACACGAATTACAGAAGATCTGATGCATTGTGAGATGACATTAGATGTTATTCATGAATCAAGCCAAAGGATATTTAAAAGACAGGAAATAAAGGATCAAGGTTGGGGTCAGATGAGCCTTAGAAACTTGCTCTTGATTATAGAGTGGCTAGAGCAAATAGAAATGATGATGTCAAAGAGCTGAACTGAACACTTCAAAGGCCAGCTCAGGAAGCCAAAGTAAATTATAATAAAAACATGTGTGAAGATCTTAGAATTGTAAATTCAAAAAAGGAAGAACATGCTCAGTGTATTTTAAACTGAAGAAATTAAAGGAAAAGAATCAAGTCTCAAGTTGCATCATTGGAAAACGCAGGACACATTTCAATTGGTGTTCCATCAGTTCCTGTAACCTTATTTTCACCTAACGCCTTTGGTGCACCTTGAACTTCTTCCTGGAAAATAAGTCCTGGGTGATAGAAATAAAACTGGACCCCCAGAGCATGTACAAATTATACAACAATATCACTGTATCACCTACTTCGGGCATGTTGTTAGAAGGGACCGATCCCTGGAGAAGCACATCCTGCGTGGTACGCTAGACGGGGAACAAAAAAGAAGAAAGCCTTTCTGCAGATGAATTGACCCCGTGGTTGCAACAATGGACTCAAAGCTAAGCACAATGGAGAGGATGGTGGAGGAGCAATGCTTCTTCCTGACTCATGACGTCACTGATTTAGAACCAACTCAATGGTACCTAACAGCAATCGTCTACATGTAAGACTTGTTCACTCCTTTTCTGCACACCAAATCAGAGGACTCACCAGAAGCAGTTTGTTTTTTGCTGTCGTGGTCAACAGTACACCTTCACAGTCATGTGTCACAGAGTTCAGTCAATTTTGCTACATTGCCCAAAGCATCGCACTGGTTTACTGCATTCATGATTTCGTTATTGGATCTGATGAGCAGAAAATCACGCGTGTAGCAAATGCTTTATTAAGGTACGTGAACAATAAAGGTAAATTCTCCCTTGCATTTCAGTTTTTAAAAAGAAGGAGGAAATATTTTTAAAAGGTACATAGGCACTAAAGGATGAAAGTTAAAGTCCTTAAAGCTCCAGTAATTGACCATGTAATTGACCATGGTTGCATCCACCAGGGACTTGGTTACCTAGAGCATGATAAGACATCTTTTCTAGCACAATACATGTCATTGTATCTAACCACAGAGTCACCCCTGATCCTTCCGGTTTCTAACAACTGCAGGAGCAGCACCAAATTCTGGTCCCAATGGACCAATGTTCTAACAGATACAATGATACTCAGGGTAATAGTGGCAAACAGGGATGCTTTACAGATCTTCTGCTCATTGCAAATAGGATGACTAAAAGGCAGGCCTTTAGCATTCTGGAGCAAGTCTATGTCCTTTCTCGTAGACAACTGTTCCTATTTTGAAGTAAAACAAAAAGGGGTTGGGGGAACAGTTTCTGGCTTACTCCTGGGTTCTGGGTACAAAGTATGCAACTACGCATGAGAAATTAGTTGATCATGCAGCCTGAATTTCTTTCCACCATGCACTGGAAAGTTCCTGTAGTAAGCACAGGTAGCACTAATATCTCAGCTAATCAAATTGGTAGCTAAGAGACCAAGCTTGGGTCAGGACACAGTGGGTACAGTTTCTCCAGCACCTCGTTTCTGCAGTGTGCAACAGCCAAGAGTGGTCAGTTAATCCCCTTGTTATTCTTCAAGACAGAGACGTATGTACTTCGCAAGTCATGTTCAGAAGAACATACTGATGAAGATGACAGGATCAGCCTCTAAACTTCTAATTTTGTCTCTTTTTTTGAGGGGGGGGGCATCACTGCTCTCCCGTGGTGGGAGTAGGAGGCCCAGCCCCACTGCTGGAATTGAACTTCAGTCCCAGTGGGCCGCAGTCCCGCGCACAACCACTACGCCACCAGGGCTCAGCCCTCTAATTTTGTCTCTTATTGTGAAAAAGTCTCATTTTAAAATGACAATTTTGTGGTAATGTATGATTTTCAATTCATATCAGTGTAAATATCTTAGTATTATTAAAGGGGGAATATCATTAATAAAATAATCTTCTATGTCTTTGATGGTTTGTGTTCTACCCTTCAAGAAAAACTGTTCTAGTCCGTGGGCTGGTTCTCTCCCTTGGCTACATGTAGCTTATCCCTCAAGGGTATAAACCTGTCACAAAGGGAGCGCCTCCTTTCTAGAGTCTCCCATTCCTTCTTTGGTAGGAGTCTCTCCCTTTTCCCACCAAGGAATTGATTGTAGTGAGTGAATCAATTTGACTTCACAGTCCTGGTTGACTAGAGAAATAAATTCATAAACATGAATATGTATATAAGGGAGAGGCTTATATAAAGGGTAATTGTACATTAAGAAAATACTCCAGGCCAGTCCAGATCAAGTCCATAAGTCTGATATTAGCCCATATGTCTGACAGCAATCTACAAGGTCCTCTTCAAACTCATGAAACACATGCAATGACACCAAATGCAGAACGATCACAAGGCAGTGAGTAGAAAGTCTTTGGATCCAGTGGTGTTGTCAGCATCTCAGTGCTGGCAGGAGCCTCCGTGTGGCTTCTCTAGGTCCAGGTTTCTTGCTAGATCAGGGTAGGTCTATGTGGTTTCTCCTCAGGGATGTTTCGCAGGGAGTCAGTCATGTCAGTTGAGTCCCTCAGCCAGCGAGCGTTGTCAGTAGGAAGCCTCCAAAGTAGTGAACAGAGAGAGACAGTGTCTCCCGTCTCCAAGAAGGAAGGACCACATTTCCCAGAATTCTCAGGAGAAAGCCACACCCACACAGAGGCCCCATTGGCTGTCTCCAGATTGACAGGCTAGACTTCACCCGTCCACTCATAGTCCTCAAACTGACACCGGATTGGGTGACTGCCACACACAGACTACCACAAGTCTCTTAAACCTCTGTTCTCCAGAAAGTGATCTTCACAGTTCCTCTGAATAATAGGAAGAACTATAAGAACTTCTAACATATGCTACATAAGGAATCATTGGGTCTGTGTGAATGTATTGTTTAACCATGACTTCCACCGTGTAAATGGAGAAACACTTGAGGGAAGGCAAGAAAAGAGAAGTGAATTAATTTAGCATAAAAAACAAGACGCCCCTTTTCACACGGGACTCTTGAATGTGAGTTGAAGCAAAAGAAGTTAGGATAGGAGATACTGTACAGGATAGCTTGAATACAGACTATGTTTTCCAGATAAAACCAAACCCAATGCAATTCCATTGAGTGGTTTATGGTTCATGGTGATGCTATAGGACAGGGTAGAAACCCCTGTAGGTTTTTGATATGGTAACTCTTTATGGGAGTCCAACGCCTCATCTTTCTTCCTTTCCAGACAAAGTGAGGCAGGAACTTCCTGGTCACTAGAGAAGACATAGGCCGGGTGCCCAGAGACTGTCATTTCAGTGTTCCTGGCCTTTCTCCACCAGGTCATGACCAGGCTCACTTAGACATATCCAGGAAAAGAGACACCAGGAACTCAGAAGTCCCTGGGATGGAGCAAACATTAGGCATGATTTCATCTTAATAAAGACTTATAGCATTTTAAAATCTAGGGGGTATTGAGTATAGTGCTTATTAATTCTCTTTCATGTTGTACAGTCTGCTCAAAGGAAACTCTGTTTCTGTCCACTACATAAATCCAATTAAAGTAGATTTATTATGATTGACATAAAAGTAGTGGTTTAAAGCTCTCTCTAACTCCAGTCTCTTTACCAGTAATCTCTCTTTGTTTCTTCCTTCAGATGAAGTAATTGTCACTTCTTTTTTTTTAAGTTTTTATTTCATTGGGGGCTCTTATCACAATCCATACACATATCTATTGTGTCAGACACATCTGTACATATCGTGTCCTCATCTTTTTCAAAACATTTCCTTTCTCCTTGAGCCCTTGGTATCAGCTCCTCATTTTTTCCTTCTTCCCATGTCTCCTTGATAATGTATAGATTATTCTTTTTATTTTACTTTTATGTCTTACAGTGACCACTGTCTCCTTTCACCTACTTCTTTGTTTTTCAGCCTCCTGGGAGAGGGCCATACATTGATTATTGTGATTGGTTCCGCCTTACCCCTCCCTCCTTCCCTTACCCTCCTACTATCATTACTCCCCTGATTGGTCCTGGGGGCTTATCTGTCTTCAATTTCCAGTGTTGCCAGCTTTTATCTGTACCAGTATATATATTTTGGTCTAGCCAGATTTGTAAGATAGAAACATTAAAGAACTAGAAAAAGGTTGTGTGTTTCATCAGTGCTATACTGCACCCTGATTGGCTCACTTCTTTCTTGTGGTCCTTCTGACAGGGGCTGTCCAATTGACTACTGATGAACTTTGGGTCTCCACACTCTCCCCCTTGATTTCCACTGATATGATTTTTTGTTTATTCTGTTTTGGGTCTTTGCTTCCTGGTACCTGATCCCATCGACATCTCATGATCACACGGGCTGGTGTGCTTCTTCCATGTGGGCTTTGTTGCTTTTCAGCTAGATGGCCGCTTATTTATCTTCAAGCTCGTAAGAACTAGACACTAGATCTGGGGCACCATCAACTTTGTTCACCACATTTGCTTATGTACTATTTTGTCATCAGTAATCATGTCAGGGAAGGTGAATATCACAGGTGCCATATTAGTAGAACAAATTGTTCTTGCATTGAGGGAATACTTGAGTGGAGGTTCCATGTCCATCTGCTGCGATAATGCCTCATAAATACATGTACATAGATCCGTGGCCCTGCCATTGTAAGCTTATTTACATATATACGTGCCTGTGTTTAGACCTCTATAAATGTTCTTTCCTTCCAAGTTCTTTCCTCTACTTCCTTTCACTTTTCTCCTGTCCCACTATCATGTTCAGCCTTCATTCGGATTTTGGTAATTCCTTTAAGCTACATTATCCTTTGTGGCGGTCATATATTCATGATGTCAATTTCATGATTGGGATGTAGGGGTGGAGTCTAGCCTGTTAATCTGGAGATAGCCAATGAGTAGCTGATGAGGTCTCTATGTGGGCATGGCTTTCTCCTGAGAATTCTGGGAAGTCTTGCAGTAGTTCCCAATTGGAGAAGAGAAACTGGACTCTTAGTCTCTGAGACAATGAACTATTGACAAGATGAGATGACAGCATGCTGATCGATCCTGATTCCTTAAGAATGGAGGAGCCAGAGGAGAAGTCATATGGGCTTGCCCTGATGGAACCAGACCGTGGGCCAGAGAAACCACAGAGAAACCCCTGCCAGTGCTGAGATACTTCCACCACCAATGAACATTGATTATGAACTCTGAGTCCTGGACACAAGGAGCCATGAGGAGACCCCTGCCAGCGCTGGAACGCCTCTACCCCAGCTGGACACACAAGACTCTGCACCCACTGGCCTTGACTTTGTGAGTTGGCAGGACAGTTTAGGCTATCGGACATATGGGCTAATATTGAACTTATTACCTTGGGCTGGACTGGATTGGGATGTTTTCTGAATGTTCCATTCCTCTTTTTATAAACCTTTCCCATATATTCATATGCATGTCTATGAATTTGTTTCTCTAGTCTACCCAGACTAACACACCCTTGATTGAGCTGCCCTGAGCATCCTATACCTTCCTTGCCATCAACTTTAGATCACTTCTTCCCTTGTACCTGGGTTTGTTGGCACAGACACAGAGCAATCACTTCTATGTACAACCCACTGGCCAGACCCCATCTGAAGCTCACTCACTCCCCAGTGCCTGCAACCATGAGGCGCTGAGAGTAGGGGGAAATGTAGCTGTTCCATGTGCTCAGAAGTTCAAGTGTCATTCACAAGAAAACCTCACCATACTGTCTTTGGTATATCTAAATTTGATTTGGAATCCTTATTAGGAGAGAAATAAATAGCAAGTCTTCCCCCCATCCCTGTCTACATGATGTAAGAGTAGTCAGTGGTAGTACAAAGGTTAAAGCCCTTGCCTCCTAGCCCCAAATTAGAAGCTGTGATCTGCGGAGGCCCCTCTGGGAAAGGTCTGGTGATCTGCTTCTGAGAACTCAGCCATTGAAAAGATGACAGGACATCGTTCCACTTGGACCCACACAAGGTCACCAGAAGTCAGAATCAATTCTATAGCAATTGATCATTTTTTCATATGACATAAGCTATTTACGAATGAGAAAAGTTTAAACTGTTTGTATTGCCTCACTCTTCTCATTTCAAATCTGAAAATCAATCAGTGTGGCTTTATAATTAGGAAATAGCAGCTTCACCCAGTTCTGACCTGTGTGACATAGAGTGTCACCTACATTTTCACCCCTGGAGGGCAGTGTGAATCTGCAATCCTGCTGTGAGCATGTGTGAGGTTTTGATGTGAGGTATTTCATGGTATTTCATGCAATACCATTGCATGAATCTGAATAAACTCCAAAACCTGACATCCAGTAGGATATATATGCCCCCCTTTTAGTATCATAATTTATAACCTGAAAATGTTTTCATTTCCAGGAAAATTTCTTTCAATAGTGAAAACACACAGTTTCAACAAAAAAGTCAAAGTATAAAATGATCAGTATTGAAGAGATGGCTTTATTACAAATATCAGAAAGATGCCTGTGACACTAATTGTTCCTTGAGCATAACAATGATATTGATTACTGGCCATATGCTTTAGAAGTGTCTTTCTTCTGATAGAGACTGCTATCTTCCTGTTCTTTGTCTTATGAGAGGAAGCGAGTCTCCAGTTTAACATTACTGTCACAGTTACATACTATGGAAAAGACATGCACTGTCTGCAAAACTATTCCATATGAATCTATAAACTTTAAACTGACCTCCCTTAATCTGTCCTTATTTATTTAATTAACTGATAAAAATGCGTACAAAATTAAACTCTAACATATAAAATGGATGCCAACAAAATTATACTAATGACTAAGCACCCTTGAGAAATGTGGCTAAGTAAAATATGAAAAAAATATGCAGTAGCTCTCAAGGAAATCATCTTCCGTGGGTTCATAAAATACAAATTTCCATTCAATAGTGCATTAGAGTCGGTCAATTATTTCCACAATTGAACCAGCTATTAGCTTTCAGGAGAGTCAAAATCCGTTTTGTTTTAGGATCAAATTTGTATTGCCTTGTTCCATGGAAGAAGTAGAAAAATCCTAGAAAGTAAACAAAAAGGACTTACTAAATAATAGTCATAATAATAGTAGTAATAACAACATTGTGTAAATGATTTATTGTTTTAACTAGCAGTATCAAAAATCATAAATCATTTTTAAATGCAATGTTTTTGACATTTGTTGTGCCAAATAATAATCAT
This sequence comes from Nesogale talazaci, assembly GCA_004026705.1. Lineage (NCBI taxonomy): Eukaryota > Metazoa > Chordata > Mammalia > Afrosoricida > Tenrecidae > Nesogale > Nesogale talazaci. Next base: position 180,076 of record PVJH01001006.1, on the reverse strand, counting down.
GATGTCACTACTATAGGGAATAAAAGGAAGGTTATATATATATATATATGTGTGTGTGTGTGTGTGTGTATATACACACACACACATATTTACTTACCGTCTTTCTTAAAAACAGCATCAACTTTGCTGCCAATCCCAGGAAACTCATGGGCTATCATCTTGGGATAACCTGCATCCATGGATCGTTTATATTCATCATACCTGATTGGGAAAAAATTAACAAGATCAGAACCTTTGTACCAAGCCTCTAGTCTTATCAGAATCATTTATAGGAAATTGTTCAGGAAGGAAATGAATAAGAACTTTTTATTTAAAAGGCCACTTTCAAAAATAAAAGGGCCTGAGGTGAGTTAGGATGTTGGGTGGATTAGCAGATCCACAGATTCCCCCTGAATGCCAACCTTTCATTTTAGTTTTCCAGTATGCTCATTTTATGCCCTATTTAGTGGAAATGCTATGAAAGTTAAGCTCCTTTTGGCAGAAGTTGTTCTATAAAGATGAATGCCCTAATTCTTGCATATATTTTTAAAATCTTAGCCTTACAGGTTCCCTGGATTCCCACAGGTATCACCAGAAGCGAATTGACCAATTGATTAAATGGATGGCTATTGTAACTCCCAGAAAAGGGAGCTGGCCCTGGTAGTGTGAGACTCACTCTGGAATGCACAGAATATGCTTTTTGTACAGAGAGCAATGAAACCCTATCTTTCTTTTTCAATGACCAGTCTTTACCTCCAGTACTTGTTACCAACAAAGAAGTAAGTTTTTCCAGTATCTTCCTCAGAAACAGCAGCATCAATATTCTTCACAGTTTGGGGGAAGCCAAAAGATGTATAGATGTCCTTGGGATATCCACGGAGAACATCCTGCCCCTGAACAGCCCAGTACTTACTCCCTGTCAATTGAGAAATAGGGATGTAGATATAGTTATTTGCTCAAAGCTTCAATAACCTGGAAAAAAAAACCTGGAGGTATAGTGTTAAGGAGATTTCTCTGCTTCATATGTTGAAGTAGTGTCCTTGGTACCCAATACAATTTCCTGGGAGATATTTTTTAAAGTATTGATGTCAGTATCCTACCCAAGATCAATTGAGTCAGTATTCATTTGAAAGGCTCCTAGTAGATTCTAATTTGTAGTAGGCATTGAGAATGACTGGCTTATGGGGTTTATGGGAGATTTTTTCCCCAAACCTGCTACTGAAATGTCTAGACTCCATCCTGCCACTTCAGTGATACTCTCTATGGGGAGAGGAGGTGGGACTTCACACCAACCCTAGTCTAAGAGGTTCAGTGGTAATGACCCTCAACCTGTAATGACCTTCAGTCCAGAGTCAAATCATGGCATCCAACTAGAAGAAATCTCAAGTATTCTGACTTATGTTCTGTTTCAGATTTTGTGTTTATACTCAGCAAACCCCAGATTACATAAAAGTTGCCTGATAATCATATTGGAAGGTCCTGGACAGAGTTAGAGAAAAAAATGTGAGAAATAACTCAATCAAAAAAGAGATAAAACTTACTGATGACAAAACTTACTCAAGACAATGGCCCCGAGTTACCCTTTTGATTTGAAACTGAATTCACTCTCATTTTAGGATAAATCAACCATATAAGGCCAATGGGACATTGACCCAAAGACGAAGTTCAGCAGGTATGGAAACAGGAAACACAAGGAAAAAGTTGGATAAGTGACGGTAGATGGATGGGATTGCAATGGATGAGTATAAATGAAATGTGTGTGAATTGATAAATTGTTGAATGTAGGATCAATGACCTGTCCTGTCTGTCCTAAACCTTCACATGCTTCACAACAGAAAGTGTCTTTTTAATGGTTATAGAAGCTGCAGCCAGGATTGCTCTCTTCTCACAAATACACTTACATACTTTGCATGAAAAGGTTTGAAATGGCTTTAATCTTATGATAGAAATTTCATTGAAAAGCTCTTTCCCCATTTCCACTGTTTTTCTATCAGTTGCTTTTACTGGTTCAAGGGTATGCACTGTGCCAAACATATATTTGCAAAAATGCATGTGCTAGGCAAGTGTCCTCAAAACTCTTCATTGGAGTGTGTTGCATTCTGGTGGCATCAAAGAACTTTGTCTCATTCAGCTGGCAATAATTCAATAGGTCTCATACTTTATGTACTTATAAATTGCCTGGAAATTTTGTTAAAATTCATATTCTGTCCAAAAAAATGGGTACTGCTGGAGATTCTGTATTGCTAACAGACTTCTGGGGATGTCAAGCTATTGATTTTGGGGGGGTATACTGTGGAAGAAAGGCTGCCAACCTCTCATGGGGCTCTCTCCCCTCCCCACAGAAAGGTGCTTTCTATTAAGATAAAGGTCTCACAACCAATCATGGTGACCTCATGTGCTGTAGAGTTGAGGTCACCAGAATGAAGTCTTCCCTGGCTGTCATCTTTAAAAATGAAAATCAACAGGGTGTTCTTTCACCATACCCTGGATTTGAACCCCTACATTGAGGTTAGTGGATAAGCACAAACCATTTGTGCTTTCCAGGAGTTTTTCTGATGAGATGAAACCAAAACGCCCTGACACGGAGTCAATACTAACTCTTAGTTCCCCTGTAGGACTACTTCAGGCTGAACCTCTTTATGAAAACGAACTGCTATGTCTTTGTCCAAGAGAACAATTGGTGGGCTCTGTCGAGTGACCTTTCAGTTAGTAGCCCGATGTTTGGACACTGTACAACTAAGAATCCTATTGAGATAGATTCTGACTTGGAAGTTGCGTGAACCCTAAATTTCAGTTCCATACTCTGGAGAATCAGCTTGGATCTCTAAACTGTATTCTGGAGGACTGCAACAAATATCGTGTGAGTTCTAAATACATGGGTTCGGTAGATGGTACAAACAGAAGTACTGGAGGTTTCCATTCACCCAGAAGTACTTGGAAAGAAAGTCTGTGGTCTACTTCCTTAAAAGCAGGCACTGAAAACCCCATGGAACGCAGTTCTATTTTGACATGCATGAGGTTATCATGAATTGCAAACAATTGCAAGGTCAACTGTTTACATGCTTTACACACACAAATCATTTGCACAGAAAGTAGTCATAAAAGTTCAGATACACAAGCTGATGAGAAAGCTAGCCAATCAGAAAATTTGTAACACCCAGCATTTACTTTCAAGTCAAAAAAATGACTTCAAGAGACTTGATTTAATTTGCAATCAAGGTAATGGACGCCTCCTGATTTGCTAACTGGAACTGTCAGCTTTGCAAAAGTTCGTGTGGAGAAGACATATGAAACCCTCTCATATCTCAGCCCAAAGGCTGGTGAAAAAGTAATACATGTGACCAGTAAATAAATGCACAGAAACTTTACCCTTGAAAAACCGGATTTCATCTCTGTAGACATCTTCATAAGCAGCTTGAAGTCCGTTTGGCAGATGAGGCCAGAAAACAGAAATGAAGTTGAGCTCGGCTTCTGGGTAGTAGGAATTTACGCGCATGTAGAACCTGATTTGGGGAAAAACAAAACAAAACAAAAAAAGACTTGGACCTAATGCTGCCAATCCCTCATCGTCATTCCTCTTACTGGTACCTTTTTAAATGTGTACCGTTGATCTTTAAATGAAAGTCCTGACTTTGAGATAAGTGACAGTGCATTTTCTCTAATATTTCTCCACTGTGCAACGACCTCAGGAGCATAGTTAAAATATAATAAAATAATAATTTAGAGATGAGATTTGATTACTTATCAAGTATTTCATAATAAACTTATATAACTCATTTTAAAATAATGGATCTGTTTCACAACAGCTCTTTAATCTTAGTAATTGGATCTTAAAATGTAACACGGGGACTTGGGAAGCAAGTAGGAACCAGCTGGAGCACACCACTAATTGGCTGCTATAACAGTATTATTCTACATCTGGTGAACACTTACAGTGTGCCAACTCTTGTATTTACATCATGCATCGCCTCATAAAAGTCCTCCCAGAGACACCAACTCCCAACTCACAGATGAGAAATAAAGCTCAGGGACAGTAAAGGAAGCTTCTAGGGTCATGCTACTGTAAAGTAACAATGATTGATTTTAAACTCAGTTTTGGTAACCTGTATCTCCTCTCTTTATCACCCTTCAGTTGGGAGGTTACTTAATATGTTCTACAATGTACAATCTATTGAGACTGCACAGCACAGACCATCATGGGCCAGCAGAAGAGCTTTCTAGACTCCAGAAGGCCCTCAACAAACCCACACAGTAGGGACAAGAGACCATGGAACACAGGGACAAGAAAGACCATGGCCTGGACATCAGGAATCTGACTCTGAATTCAAGCCTGCCTCTGCCTGCCACTGAACCCTTTTGCAGGTAGCATTTCAGGGACCATCCCTAGGTTCCTGAGCCTTCAACACATGAAAACATTAAAAGTATTGCAAGTCTTTTTGGTTTGTTCAAGTCTGGTCCATCCTGTGGACCAGTCCCTCAAATATGAGCTTCTTTTAATAGGTATGTCCTTCTATCTTGAGAGCTTTTTCTTTTTCCTTTTTGATTTTTTGGGCATCATTGCCCTCTGCTAGTGGGAGTAGGAGGCCCAGCCTTTGCTCCTGTGGAGCTGGAATTGAACCTCCATCCCAGTGGGCTGCAGTCCTGCACCACCAGGGCTCAGCCCTGAGAGCTTTTCTTTAAACCTAACAACAAAAACAAAAAAACCCGAATCTCACTTGTAGCAGCAAGCTATGCCTTATCTTAGACGCTCAAAAATAGGAAGGCAGTATGACAAGCAATGGAATATCCTAGAGTGGGGACTTGAGGGCTTTTTTTGCATACACAACACTCAGGAGGAGCTCTAGGAATCTTCCCCCAGCAGGAGGGAAGCACCATGCAGTGACTACCCACCCAAACTCTTGGGGGCTAGCCCAGCAATTTCTCTTTTTCTTCTCTAGGTCTCTGGGTGATAACAGAGACTTGGTAGTAGCATGAGCTTTGGGGCAGGGGGTGGGGGGAGGCGGAGGGGCTTTTTATCTTTGCAAAAATGGAAAGGATAAAAGTTAAAGAGTTGCTTGATCATTTGGGCTCCACCCCACCAACTTGATGATACTGTGAAAAGAATGAATAATTCCAAATTGAATACTAAGTATTTATCACCATAATGGATACAGTAAAAAGGGCGCTGCATTGTAGGTCAGAAGATCAATTATTGCTCTTATCAGTGACCCCCATATCCTAAATAAATATCTATTCTTCTCTCTGTCTTATATTACATATCTGTGATGTGAGATGATAGTAACTACTCTTTCACTTCCATATTATATTTCTGAGGATGAGATCACTCATGCGGAAAAGCAAAGTCATTAAAGGTCAATTATCATGTATAGGTGCAAGCGATTATACCACATAATGATAAATATAAACTAATATGAGGTAAATAATATGTAAAGCAGTTACCCATGAGTTCATAGTAGTGAGTGTTGTTATTACAAATACACAACACAAAGAATAACTGATATCTTACCTATCTTTCAAGAACATAATTTCTCCTCGAATTGTAGTTATAGCATCAAAGGTGAGCTTACTGTCACAGGGTTGGGGGGTTTGAGGGGCTATTGGCTGGTTGGGATTTGAGGAAGATCCTAATGAAACAAACAGACGTGCAGTTAGCTTAGGCTGACCCTGAAAAGAACATCAACAACCAAAGTCAACATCTTAGGATATAACTAGAGGTTATCCTCTTCTCCTTGGTGCTTTCCTTTCTACTCACCATAGAGGGTCTGGATGCCATTGATGTCATCCTGAGAGAGCTGCACATCCCCACTGTAGATGTAGTTGGGGTACATTAAAGCCCCAATATCAGTAGAATGAGAGAGTCCAAGGGAATGGCCCAACTCATGGGCTGCCACACGGTACAAGTTATAATCTGAAAATGGCAACAAACCCATTTTGAAATTATTTGAAATATATTAAATATTTTAGTCTTGGAGTCATTTAAGCAAAACAAAACAATAACCCTTTGCAACGAGGACTGTTCATATCTTCAAAGTGAGATTTTGAATTATGTACAGAAATTTTGGGAAGGAATGAATTTTTGAATAGAGACGCGTTAAACTTCACTATGATTACAGTGGTAAAATGAAAGACAAACTCATGCAACTGACAAATTCGTCGCAGTTGTCACTAACGAGAAGGCACACAGTAGTTCTCAGACGAACCCCTGGTGGTTCAGCGGGTTAAACACTGACTATTAACCAAAAGATTGAGGGTTTGAATCCACCAGGCCCTCCATAGGAGAAGGAGGTGGCACCTTGTTTCAGTAAAGACTGCATCCTGGGAGACCCCTGGGGGCAGTTCAGTCTGACAGGAATGCTATAATCAACTTGAAAGCGGTCGATTATGGCACTCCTGATTATTTCTTTTCAGAAAAGCAATAAAATCACTATCACTCTTTTCCCTATTTACAAAACTGAAAGTGCCACCTTTCCTTAAGTTTCCAAATAACCTCGGGACCATTGCAGAATTTTGCTGAGTCTCTATATAAAGAGTCTATGAAGGTACCCACAATTAACACATGATTTTCAGCATTTCAAATAAAAATTTTAGGAGAGTCACATCTGTTGCCAATTAAGTATGATTAGTAGAACAAAGTACCTTTTTACACTTTTAAATATATCCATTATTTCATAAATGACAGTATAAAAGTATTCTTTCAGCCAAATCAGCCAGCATCGCAAAGGAATAGTGAAGTGCAGGAAGGAGATAGACGCCAGATTGGCACTCACCTCTGAAATTGTTGGTCCACCTTTCATCTTCGTCAAAGTGGACATCCCCTCCGATAGCCGGGCCTGGTTGAAATGCGTGCGCAAGGTTCCCTCCCGGTCCGTCAAAGGGAGAATTGTCACGATGATCTGCAAACAAGCAGGATTCACCAAACGTCCTCCTTCTGGGTCTTTGTTTAGACCGAGGCAGCAAGACAAGCAGAGCATAGTTAGAGGGCCAAGCACATGGTTCCCTCCAGTCTGATGTAGTTCACTCCCGAAACCTCTAAAGTCCACACGCATCCTGAAGAAGGAATTCCAGCTGCAGAGTTGAGAGGCGCTGGGAGGAAGGTGAAGGCAAGGCAGGAGGGCTGTCACGATACAAGAGGACCTACCTCCCCACACGAAGGATATCATTATGTCAGCCTGCCCCTCATAGACCTTGGTGAACTTCAGGGGTGTGACATTACTCCAGAGTTGAAAGGCTTTCTCAATCGCATGGTCCACATCCGCCCGAGACAAATCAGGTGTGTAATTTTCGATCCTTGAAATGGGAGAGAGCAGAGGCACATTCACTCTCTTTCTTATCATTCTTCTGGGAAATGATAAGATCGAGCGATGTGCTGGGGTGCCCTTTGGCCTGACAACCACTAAGTAGCGGTTGGAGCGCACCTGTTCTCAGGAGAAAGCTGAGATAGTCTGCATCTGTAACCACTCACGGTTTGTGAGACGCACCTACCCGGAAACCCACTCGACTCTCTTATGGGGTGATACGGGGTGACTCGGAGTCCGAATGCACACAATGACAGTCAGATTTTGTGGGACTCTCAAGATCACTAACCCTCTGCTTCTCTTGCTGGTTACCTGTAGGTCACGTGTGTGGTCTCCCACCGAGGATGCCCCTCAGTGAGGACAAACTCGGCCAGGTCGGGCACTCCACACCTGGGCTGCTTCATCATTTTCAGGGTTTCAGCATCTGGTTTCCCAGTCACCTTGAGCCCAAAGAATTCCTGCATTTGCTTCAGTTTTTCGACCACCGGACTCTTGTTTTTGAGCCTTGCAATTTGGTCCCCGTCATTCTTCAGGTCGTAATAGTTTTCCAGGTATTTCTGGGAAAAGATTAAATTATTGAAATACTGGATGAGCAATCTTTCCCATGGTGGGGGGCGGGGCGAGGGAATTGACAGCATGAAGTCTTAGCGAAAGCAGAGAACTATTTTTAAAGTTTGTATTTTGATTCATGAGCCTTATTATGATAGAAAAAAATGTGAGCTCATAGAACTCTCCCTACCACTAGGACTCTGCAGTGGGAATTGCAATTTATAGAGGCAGATTAGAATGCGGCTCTTTTCCCTTCACACTGAAAAAAAAAAAAGAAAGAAAAGGTCTGTGCTTAGCGGCATATGTTTCTGAGGAAGATATTACTTCTGACTAAGCAACCAGGAAAAAAAGGGTTTCTCTTCAAGGATATGTACATGCATCCTTCATACATTCCCTTCTACTGTTATGGAAAAACCCATGTCATTTTTTTTTCCCAGACGAAACGAAATCTTTTACTATGGTGGGAAAATGCATGTGAAATTCAGTATTTACCTGGACCGTCTCCACATCTTGTTCCGGACTTTCTGACGCAGTTGGGAAGCCGTGAGTGCCAACACAGCATAGCAACAGCGGGAGCAGCAGGAGCAGAGGAAGGCTGGGCATGTTGGCCTTTGGCTTCTTTCTATGTGCAGGATGCGCCCGCTCCTTACCTGTCTGCTGTCCCACTCCCTCAGCCAAAGAGCTCCGTCTTTATATAGAGGCTCTGCACTTCCAAAAAGCCGAAGGCTGTCTGACTCATGTTTCATAACATCCTCTGATTAGCAATAAACAGCCCGAGCAAGCCTCAGAAACGGTGACTCTAAGCAGCTTAGTGCAGTTTGCTTGGTGTTGCAATTTCATGATTAATACTCAACAGGACGTGGTGTCAAAGGAGACATCGGGCACTATGTAAATAGTTGTTTTCTTCGGTTCATTTCTATTCTATGTGAGCCAGGTCTCTGTTATACAAAGAAATCATTGAGACACATTATGACCTCTAGAAACAATTACTCGACCACTTAGTACTGCTGGCGGTGATGTTCTCCTGGTCCTGCACTGCCTGTTAGACTGGGCAGAAGGTAGTCCAAAAGTGTGGCTTGTGGGGTTTCAGCACCTGTGGCGCCTGAAGCTCAGATCCTCAGTCTGGCCTTTTCAGGGATGCCCCTGTATTTTCTTGGTTTTTCTGCTGCCTTTGTTAAGCTTCCCAATAAACAAACAAAAAGAGTAAAGCACTTCCATCCAGCCGAGCTACAGAAGTGCACAACCACTCCGTGGAGTTTTGAGACAATACAGCTTTATGAAAGCAGAATGCCTTACTTTCTCCCACTGAGCAACTGGTGGAGCCCAACTACCAACCTTTCAGTTGGCAGTTGAATGCTTAACCCACTAAGCCACCAGGGATCCTGTTTCAATCGCCGTATGGCTTCCCTTCATCTTCATTCATGATTGTAGAGGAGTGAAGGCTTTGATTATGAAGCCCCCTAATGCTCTGGTGGAAAAGAAGATAACTCCAGATTGAAAAGATAAATAAGAGCCCTCTCGGAGGCCCTTCGGAATGAACACGGTAAAGGGGGAGCTGGCTAGAGACCTCATGTGAATTCAGTTCTTATTTTTAACCATTGTTGTTCCCATAACCACTTCCAACAAGTAGACAATTCCTTGCCCCTGTGCCCCCGGCCCCTACCCATGGAGGTAGGTGAATTTAATGTCTCCATGACTTTCTGCATTCATCCATTCAAAAAAATTTTATCTACAACCTGCTGTGCTTTAATTACTAAGGGAAAACCAAATCATACACTATACAGTGTCTTCCACTCTTTCTTTTTTGGAAGATTTTGTTTCTTGGGACTTTTCTCCTTACTGATTTGTATTTTCTTCACAGAAACAACAGCCTATGTAGTAGTAATGCTTCAGTGTGTGGTGAATAAAGTGTCCTGGCATGGCAGCGGCTGAGTGTTCTGCTCCTAACTGAACAGTGGGTGCCTCAAAAGCACCAGCACACATCCAGCATTCCTCTAGTTCTTTAATGCTTCCCCTCACACACTAGCCTGACTTCAATTCTGCTTTATAAATCTGTCTATACCAGAGCATGTACATGGGTACAGATAAGAGTTGGAAACAAAGGGAATCCAGAATAGACAAAGTCCTCTGGATTAATATTGAAAGTAGCCATACCAGGAGAGGAAGGGGAAGATGACAGAGAAAGGAGGAACTGATGACAATGACCTACATATAACTCCCTTACAAGGAGTTGGACAACAGAAAAGTGGGTGAAGAGTCAGTGTAAGACATGAAAAGATAATAACAATCTATAAATTATCGAGGGTTCACAAGGGAGGGTGGGGGAGGGAGAGGAAAAATGAGAAGCTGATACCAAGGGCTCAAGTAGAAAGAAAATGTTTTGAAAATGATAATGGCAACAGATGTACAAATGTGCTTGACACAGTGAATGGCCATCTGGATTGTGATAAAAGTTATACAAGTCCTCAGTTGAAAAAAAGCAAAAAATATTTTGCCATCTATATGATTCTGACTCACAGTGACCCTACAGGACAGAGTAGAATGCCCCATGAGGTCTCCTAGCCTGTCAATCTGTGCTATTGGGACAAATCTGATCATGGCCATATGAATAATACAGGTGTCACCAGACCTCTGGGCTGGCTTACAATTTCTGACTGCGTATTCCTTATGACCTTATAAGCTATTGTTTGGTTTACCACTAACAGTTAATGATGCTCTATGGCTATGGGGAATAAGTCTTTGGTTCTGACTGGAATGAAAGAAACACTCCGAGCTTCAGCGGAACTCAAGGGTATCCTTTAACTGAACTTCTCACAGCAGCTAATGTAACCAGATTAAAGCTCGATAGTCTTTCTCAGTCAGTGTTTGAACCTCATTTGGGGCTTGAAGATGTTATGGACCATTTAGGAATATAAACCTAATATGTGCAAACTGACCTACAGGATGGTGCTCACCAGGTTCAAAAAATTTATATTGGACTGAGTCCGGGTGGTGTAGTGGTTGTGCACGGGACTGCAGCCCACTGGGATGGAGGTTCAATTCCAGCAGAGGCTGCACAGGAGTGAAAGTTGGGCCTCCTACTCCCACCACCAGAGGGCAGTGATACCCCCCAAAAAGATTAATATTAAAACAGCAATAAAGAGAAAAGCAGCATTCTAAAATAGAATGATCCATGACCTTTTGACTGCAACCCAAGGAGACATACCTGTGCCATAATAGCATTGGATTGTTGTGTCCAGATACCTGAAAATAGGGTAAATGTATCACTCCATGTGAATCATTTGCAGTGTATATCTCGCTTTTTGCCCATAAATCTACTCACCCTGAAGATGGGGTCTAATAGTTTGGTAGGTAGACTGCTGTGTTTTCATTAACCAAAGCTCCTCAGGAAAACGCAATGTTTGCAGAAGAAAGGTATCTGATTTGTGGGTAATTAGCACCTCTAGTGGAGGGTTGATAAAAAAGGTGGAATGTAAATGAAACCATTTCAAATTTAAGGCACTTGGAGCTAGATTTTACCCACCCGAAGATCCAGCTGCCAGACCAGAAAATTGGGAGGTAAGGTGAAGGAGACTGGGAGGAGGAGTGCTGAAGGGTACTAGGGTCTGTCCTGAACCCCACTGCTTTATATTTTTCACCCACAGAGTGAACAGAGAATGCACTCCATCACTCTAGGTTCTGTGTGCTAGGCTGTGGGCTCTGGCTGAACAGCGCCCAGCGCCCTAGTTCAGCAGTGAGTAGCAATTTCCCCAGGCTGATGCCGAAAAGGGAGCATAATCCAAGAAGAACACCTGAAAGTAAGACACAGGACCCCACACCAGAGCTTCCCTTGCTGTTAGCTGCCTCGAACTCAGCCTGGGATTTGGAGCAATTGAAAAGACTTAAGGAACTTTACCTGAGTCAGATTTCAGTGTGGCAGAAAATAAGCAGGTAGTCATAATACAGGGGACACATTCAGTTCCAGTTGGTCGAGAAGAAAACAACCTCTCTAATAAGCTAGATCTTCTTCTTTGGGGGTCAGCGTGACAGCAAGGGGACTGCAACCTTCTCTATGTGGAAGCGCTGCACACCATACAAAGAAGCTATGACAGTCCTCTACAGTGCTCTAAAATGTCAAGGAAACCTCAGTCTGGTGTCTCATCTTGCCAACTAGGGAAAATCTGCCCAGTACTGGTAGGACCCTCCCCAGTACCAACCTGCCACCTTGGGGTAGGGATACTTTAAACCCCTCCAGTCCCACATTCAGGAGATCAGGGATCAGCTATCTCTTTACTCTTTATTTTTTTCCTCTCTCTTTCCCATCACAGTCAATCTTACTGAGCACAGTTGTGCTTTTACCCTTTGTTCTTTCTTTCTTTTCTTCTTCTTCTTCTTCTTCTTCTTCTTCTTCTTCTTCTTCTTCTTCTTCTTCTTCTTCTTTCTCTCTCTCTCTCTCTCTCTCTCTCTCTCTCTCTCTCTCTCTTTTCTGTTTCTCTCCTCTCTCTTTCCTTCTACAAGCCACTGCTGGTTCTCAGCTCCCTACCCTCTTCCTACAGCACTCCGCCCAACCAGTGGTGAGAGCTCCAGCCTGCCCCCATGACAGTGCTGCACACATCACGAAGCAGTGCTACACACTGCATGGCACAGGACTCAGCTATCTCTACCTATTTTTCTTGTCTTTTTCCTTTCTTTCCTTATTATTTTGCTTTTTCTTTCCCCCATCTTCTTCTATCTCTTCTCTCTTTCTCCCCACAGTCTCTGCAGATTGTTTTTCTTTTGTTTTGTCTTTGCATTTGTGTGCTGGCTTGATTTTTTATTTTTGTTCTTGTCTTTGTTTTCTCCATTCTCTCTTTTTCTTCTCTTCTCTCTCTTTCCTTTTACAAGCCACGACTGATCTCCAGGGTACTCCCCTCCACCTAGGGAAACTCTGATAGGCCATTTTGGGGAGTTCCTGTCCAACTTGTTGACTTTGCACACAGCTCAGGAATCACATCCATCCTCCACCATACCCCAAGCAGGTGAGGGATTTGTCCTTCATATGGTTAGGGGAACACTTGCCTATACCCCAGGGCCCGACAAGTGACTGGGAGAGTTCCTGCCCACCATCTGTAGTGTGACATACAGCTGTGGGAACATCCGCCCAATCTTCATGGTAATCTCCCAACTAGAATAATTCCGCCTGCCATCTATGGGGCTTTACACCAAGGGTATACCCACACACCCTCCATGGTGCTCCAGTTGCAGAGGAACACACCACACGCCACCTGAGGTGCTCCAAGCCCCGTGAGATACCACTGCGACGTATGTGGGAGATCAGTCAGTGAAACATCATCCTCATGGGCCTACAACCACCTGACCAGCATCCCGTTAGAGGACTATCCACCTCACATTCCAAATAATGAAACAATGGTTGGCTAGGACAAGCATGAAATCACAGGAAGATACAGTGGTAGCCTGACCCCTCCAGTGCAGCTAACTACAGGTACTTCATAGAAGCACTCATGAGTCCCCTAGGAAAAGACCCAGTGTTCTTCAGTGTTGGAAGATGCCACCAGGATCCTTTAAAACAGTATTTAAACAGAAACCAGCCCTAACAGCCTCAACAGCTTCAACAAAAAAAGCAGGAGAAACAGAAGACAATCCCAGAAGAATTCATGAACCTGATGAAGTGCATAGAAGATGCAGACATTGACCTGCAACATGGAGACATTTTCAGAATGCTGCTTGCAGTCATACAGGATATGAGGGAAGCAATACAGAAAAAAAAGATGAAATGATTGAGGGAATAAAGGCAACACACCAAAGGGAAATTCAAGACTTAGGGATGAAATAACAAAATCCAGTAGCAAATAACAGAATTTGCCAATAGACTTGAAGAGTCAGAGAATTGCACCAGTGACCTAGATTAGGGTTGTCAAACTGGTGACCCATGGGCCACTTGAGCCCCCGAGGTATTTTTTGGTGGCCCACAATGCTCTGAAATAAAATGAAAATAGAAAAAATGTTATGAAGCCTAATTGTAATAGCACCTAAGTGCTATTTTCTTCATTACATATTTGTTGCTACTTCGTCACTATAAGTTTGCTACTGTGATGACTTGTCATGTAAATATCTGATATACAGGAAATATTTTTGTTGTTACAAATTTAGCATAATTAAAATATAGTGATTAATCATGAAATAATATATAATTATAAATTGTGAAATAATCATTTCTAATGAAAAATAAATGAAATTTTGTCTCGAATCATGGTGTAGCATGGGTAACAGTCTTAACTGCAAGTACTCATATGTAGACGTATCTGCATGAGGGCTGACCTGCCTGGAGATGGATAAAGGAGTGGTCTCTGGGTTCCTAAGATCATCGGAAATATGTGTTTTCTGATGCTCTTAGATGACTCCTGTGAAAAGGTTGTTCGATCCCCCAAAGGGGTCACCACCCATAGGTTGAGAACCGCTGCTCTAAAACAATCATTTCATGACTGCAATCATGTAAAGCCAAACCATCTGGACTGCTCACCAAAATGGTAACTAAGTCCTTCCTATTCAAACGGGCGACTGCTACGAAGAACTTCAACCCAAAGTGTATCTCGTTTGCAACCCACCACTAACCCTCTTCTGTTTATATATTCCGGATATATAGAGACCTCTCTCTTTGCTGAAATGGATGATCGCCTTGCATTTTTATTGCAGACATCCCCATCCATATCATTGATTTCAACAACTCTGTAGGACCAGGTAGAACTGCCTCTTTAGGTTGCTAAAACTTTAAAGTCTTTACAAGAGAAGACAACTTCTCCCTCACCCCATGCCCCAGCCCCAACCAGGGAGATCAGTTAATGGGTTTTGACCTTGGATTAGCAATTCAATGCACGTAACCCACTTCATCATCAGAGTTCCTTGCACTTCTTAGTGCTGTTCAATTCCAGTTATATTATGACTCAGTAAACAATAAATGTCCGATTAGAGGACACGATTTCCTTCTTTGATACGCTGCAAGTGAGGTCATATATGACAAAGAGGACTAGATGAATCAGAAGACACTCTCACGGAAACAGAATCCTTCTCACAGTCAACAGCTGGAGGCTGTGATAGGGTCCAAAGGTTACAAACTGAATTGACTGTGGCACAAACAAGAAAACTTGCAAAAGGAGCTCTCTAAGCCAAAGATCAAATATAGATAGTTCTTTAAAGGTCAAGGTGTGGCAAATACAGCCTGACAGAGGGTCTGTTAGTATGAAGAGTGTGACTGCTAGTACCTCGGGGTTCTGAGAAAGTATTGTGACCATCTGGGGATTGGGCAAAAAAGCATTTTTATACAAGACTTCATTATGGTAGAATCTTCTAAAATTTTCTGTGTGGGGAAAGTCTGTGTGTAATTCTGTTTAGTGGTTGCTAAATTTGTGCAAGGGAGACCTGCTGCTGTAGTGGTTGAAGTTCTCAGCTACCTATCAAAAGTTTAGCAGTTTGGGCCAAGCGGATGCTCATTGGAAGTAAGATACAGCAATCTTCTGTAAATATTAAAACCTCAAACCAAACTCATTGCTTTTAAGTCAATTCCAGTATTGAAAGTCCTATGAGACAGTTTTGTTCTGTCCTTTGAATTATGAGTTGAAATTCACTCAATTATTTGGGATTGAGTTTTGTTTTGTTTCAAATTTTGTAAGCAACTGAATATGTTGCTTAAATAAAATCCTGTGTGGAAAACCAACTTTTAATCCAGATGAAAATAGAAGTGCTTGAAAGGGAGTAAGAAATGGGGATGAAGAGTCCCTCTCGTATTGGTCCTCCCTTCATCAGCAAAGTTCTCATTATCTGTGAGCATGGAGGTTTCCATGGAGCCTGGTTTAAAAACCAGCAATTCAAGACCTAAGGGATAAAATAACAAAATCCAGTAGCACATTAACAGAGGAAGCCAAGGGGCAAAGAAGTTGCTGCAGGCTCAGGGTCACACTTTTGCAGGGAAGGGGTGTGCCTATGAGGAGAGAAGTCAGAGGGAGCTGAGGGTAACATTTCTCCCTGGCCCTAGCCCAAGGGTATTGCCCTACATAGTTCAAATGTTTCACAATGTTGCAGGCCTGTGGATATAGAGCAGAAGATGGTTATTCAAAACATATTCTCATTAAATTTCTTCCTAAAATAGCAAAAACTTTAAAATTCCGATTTGGTTGAATAGCTAGCTTCAAAGATTCACATGGTCCTTAATATTCAATTGCTCCACCATGTATTCACAGTAGAGGTCCACTTACAGCATGCAATTCTGGGACATGCTAACTAGTATGTGACTTACTGCAGAAAGAAAAAGAAAACACTAAAATCTAAAATTCGACCCAAATCTTAGAAGGGGCCTGGAGTTAGCAGAGTTTTCAATAATTAGTAAGTTTTTAAATTTTTTTCTTTACACGACAACGAAATCATTACTTAGGAAACACACTAAGGTGGAGTCTTCCTTACCACCTTACGTTTAGAAGTAATGTTGTGGAAATTATCCCTCTATTCTTTATCTCCTGGGAGAAGTGGGGGCCATTCGTGAATGAGGTTCCTGTTAATTTCTAAGTTGGTAAATTGTTCCTGTGGTTTTTTTTTTTTTTTTTGGTTGTTTCATCCTGGAGGATCTGTTGAAGGCCTTGGATATGTTTGTATTTTTCCATATTCCATTCATTACTGGGATTCTTTTAAAAATCATTTTATTGGGGCTTCATACACCTTTATCACAACCCATCCATCCATCCATTGTGTGTCAAGCACATCTATACATTTGTTTCCTTCATCATTTTCAAAACATTTCCTTTCTACTTAAGCCCTTAGCCTTAGCTCCTCATTTCCCCCCCTCCCTTCCCACTCCCACTCTTGGAATTTTAATATTCCTTTGATGCTTTAAAACAGTCTTTAAAATTTATAACTCACTGTGATTGTCAGCTATTCTTTCTTTTCGTTTCCAGTCTCTATTTCTTGAAAGGGCCATTAAGTAGAAACACTAAATATTTAATTCTCCTTCTCCATCTCCCAAGAGCATGTAGTCAAAAATTTTTTTCTCTCTTGCTCTATCTGTCCAAAGTTAATTAACTCTGGCTGACTTGATCAGATGTCTAATTATTTAAAAAGCACCTGAGTATAAAGCTTCTCTGACCTGCCTCATCTTTTCCCTACTCAATGCTGCTAAACATTTCCCTATGTGTGCTAATCTTTATTGAGCACGCACTATCTTGATCATTGTATTAATGAGTAATAATTTGCCCGATGTTACTAGAAACAATTGTCCTAATTTACTTATACTTTATCAGTTCTATATGTAGCCAGGTGCTACTGAGCCAGTTCTGACCTACAGGAGCCCTCTGCACAGCAGAAGGAAACACTGCCCAATCCTGTACCATCCTCACAATTGTTTCTCTGTCTGAGCCTACTGTTGCAGTCACTGTGTCAATCGGTCTTGTCCAGGACCTGCCTCTTTTTTTTTTGCTGCCCTGTACCCAGCCAAACAAAACTCTTTAAATGTTAAAGAACAAAGATGTCACATTGAGGCCCACATGACCCCAGGCTATGTGATTTCCAATTGCGTCCTATGAAAGATGAGCCATGCATAAAGGAAACCAGTATTTGCTTCATGGTGCTGGCAAGACATTTTGAAAGCACCATGGACTGTCAGAAGAACAAACAAAACCATCTTGGAAGCCATACAACTGGGATATTCCCTTAGATGTGAGACTAATGAGACGTTATGTCACGTGCCTTAGATATGTTATGAGAAGAGTTCTGTTCCTGGAAAAGGACCTCGTTGTAGAGCAGAGGGTCAACAAGCTAGAGGAAGAGTTTCAATAAGGTGTCGCAACACACGAATCAAACTAGATCAGGGGAGTGAATTATACGAGAGCTGACATTCTGAGCATCTGGTTTGCAGAACGCTATGAATGACAGTAAAAGCCCAAAATTCATTTGAGGAGTTCTGATGGGAATTAAGCCTCCATTGAATTCCATCAGACCATTGGCAAGGATTTGAGTAGCCTTGCCTTCAAACAGAATCTATCAGAACCTGAATTAATGGGGTAGACCAGCACCTGCTGAAAGGGGATCCTGTTCACCTTGCTGCTGCTGCTGCTAGGAAGGTTGACTAGAAGTCCTGTTGGGGCAACCGACGGAAAATGTGTGCAGATATAGTTAGGCTACATTTTTTAATCTTATCATTTGTCTTACCTTTTGACTCATTTCTAATTTGTACAAGTTTTTATTATTTTCTGCTTTTTTTGGATTGAAATTTTTCCGTTTTATTTTGTTGTTGTTGGGCAGCACTTTTGGGATAAGAATTCCTTTTTACGAAATCCAAGATAAGTACATCTCTAAAGACAGCGAATCAAATAATAGTTTCTTAGAATGGAGGGTGGCAGTGGGGGAGTGAGACCTCATAAGATGAGTACAAAAGTGAACAATCGTTCTAAAATTGACTGTGGTGATGATTGCACAACTTAAAAAATATATTCAAACCACTGAAATGTAAGGTCTATGCATTATATGTCAATTGAACTACTTTTGAAAGATGTATTGACACAGGGACTGCAACAGTGGGTTCAAACATAGCAATGGTGAGAATGGGGCCAGGTTTTATTCTGTTGCCGTTAAAAGTTGGCACCAACTCAAAGGCTCCGAACACCAACATTACCCTGGGAGATGGAAATCTAAAAGTATTATTGGAAGCACTTTTGTGAGGAAATATCTTCAATGAAGCCAAGCGCATTTCTGTGGAATAACTTCTACACCATGTTACACCAATATGATGAACCAACTGCTGTCCTGTTGACTCCAACTCCTGCTGATCCCATGTGTGTCAGGGCAGAGTTGTGCTTCACGGAGCTTTCAGTCCCTGGGGTTTCAGAAATAGATTGGCTGCCCCTTGCCTTCCGGTGCCTCTGACTGCAATAAAGCTGCCAGGCTTGGGTTAGTAACTGAGTATGTAACCATTTGCACCAGCATCTATTTATGTGCAAGTTTTACTGATTTGTTTTCCAATAATACTTGTGCATTGGGAGAGTTTAGCAAACATTCTGGAGATGTTTATAGGGAGCGCATCCTGAGAGCTGTCTACTGACCTTCTCAACTCTAGCTCTCCTTTAAGGAAGTTCAACCCAAGAGCCTTGGTGAAGAAGAGAGCTGCTGCTTCCGTGGTTCAGTTCAGACCTCTCAACACCATTGCTGCCAAGAGCCCATGCCAGGGCATGAGGAGAAAGCTCAGGACATTCCCATGGGATTTTGATCCTGCCACAATATCTACACTATGATTTGCTAGAACGTTTCAGTGCGTGAGGTGCTACTAAAAGACCCTTAGCTCAGGCTTAAATTCTCAAATCATGTTTTATTGTTGCGAAATTTTTATTAATTTGCTTGCTTACTTTTGACAAAATAGAATATTAGCTGAGTCCACCAACAAGTATTTTATCTAGTTCTTTAGTTTCTCTCAATTACTCATGCCTTAGCTATCATTTATTTCAATGATAGCTGAGGTGATCAAATAATTTTCATGAGTCAGTCAATATTTATGGATGTTGGGCAATAAGGAACCATATCTAACATCTGTGAGCCGTGAACAGAGTCCTGACTATATAAAACAGTGCTCACATGGATGCTAATGGAAGGGGTAAAAATTCACGCCTATTCAGAGGTGCCTTGAAAGAAAGATCTGGCAATCCATTTCCAAAGAATCAATCATTGAAAAATCCTGTGGGGCACAGAAATACTCTGAAATACATGGGATTGGCATAAGTTGGAATAGACTATAACTGTATATACATTTGCACACTTTACATTGAACTGGAAGATGAACAGATGTATGTTATTCTAAAGGGAATGTAGATCAGAAAATAATAGATTGCTGTGAAAGGTAGGTTTATAGTATGAATGGCCTATGAACATATGTGGGATTAAGTGAAGAGATAAATGGCTCGGTGAGCCTCACCCACCTTGTCTCCTGCTCTTTGATCATCAGAGCAGTGTACAGCTGGCTGCCTTGCTTGTTCTGTGCCTCCGTTTGCAAGCTACAGAATCTGTGGGACACCTAACGAGTGGACTGTGTTGCTGTAATTTGAGTTTCCTTCAAGCCCTACTTCACCACACTTACTGGAATATCCATCTCTTGAGCTGGGGATTGTCAGACACTGTCATCTGGCTGACTTTTGGTGACCTGCCTTGCTGATTGCTGCCCATGGCTGGACATTCCGAATTGCTCTACAGAAGATTACCCAGGAACCCTCAAGACTTAAAGGACTGCCAGGGTATTAGCTGTTTCACGCAAATGAGTTGCACTGAGTCCTTTGTACGGCCTTATAGATTGACTTTTATCTCATGTTAAAAATCTATCTATCTAAATATATATAATTTTTAGTGTCCTGGTTTTGTTTCTCTAGAAAACCCTAATATAATTGTAGTGTTATTTTTTGTTTTTTCTCCTCTCAACTCTGCCAAGATGGCTCACCACTGTTTTGTAGTCTCAGATGTGTCTTCAGGGCTTAAACGTGCAGTGAACAGTATAGGAGGCCATATCTGAGCTCTCTGGGCTTTTCAATTAGGATTGGCCATACCTGAAGATTCCTTCTTTCTTTACCTTGTACTAGAGCTTAATTTCTGAGTACCCCATTTACAGAAGGCTATGAATGACAATGAAGACCCAAATCCATTTGCAGAATAGCCATATGGATTAAGCTTCTGTTGAATTACTTCTGATTCTTAACTAAGGGTGTAGATAATCTTGCCACCAGGCAGCATGCATTGGAAAGTGGATTACTTCCAAGTCTTTCCATTCAACCCAGAGAGGATCAGTCTTTCTTAAAGGCTTGCCTAGATGTTTGTCCTTGAAGGACAACACTGAAGGCATTCTAGTCACAAGTTATGTCCTTTCAGTAATGCCCTGCTTGTCTTGGTAGGAAGTTCCTGGACCAAGCCTCTAAGTTCTCCTATCTAACAATGTATGTGTTCCAGTTATGACCCTGTTCCTACTCCGGTACTCCTGTACACCTGTAACCATGATGTTTTGATCAGCCACCAATCATGAATTTGTGACAGTTTCTTTGGTTCCATGCCTTATTTTAGAGCATGCTCTCTGTGAGTCTTCGGACACCGTTATAATGTCATGGTAACAGCTTCTTTCATCTGGTTGTGGTGTCTAGGTGTTTGTATTTCTTTGGGCCCTCTTAAGACCTGAATCATATTTGAGACGAGAATCTCTTTTGTACCTTAAAATAACCCACTCCCACACCAACTGTTACTCTGTAGTACTCTACTTCTATCCTGGACTCAGTCGTTTGTTAATTGTTGCAATGGCCACATGGAACTCACAGATAACACTCAAATGATGGGAGTTTATTATGGCAATGAGTAAGTTACCACAAGGCAGAATGAATAAACAGTTAGGATATAGTCATTGGTTTCTTACAACACCTCTTTTCAGGCACCAACCAAGTCTCTCTCTGGTCCTTAGTCTCTCTGCCATAGGTCAATTGGCTTCTGCCTCTGTGGGGCCAGAAAGTCAGTCTGTTGCTTGGTCTCAGAGTCCCATAGTCTAAACAACAGTTCTCCACCTGCAAGTTTAGGCCCCTTGTGTGGGTGGGTGGGGTGATCAAATGATCCTTTCACAGTGGTCTCTCATTTCATAGCAGTAGCAAAATTACAGCTATGAAGTAGCAATGAAAAGAAGTTTATGGTTGGGTGTGTGTGTCACCACAATATGAGGACCTGCATTAAAGGGTTGCAGCATTGGGAAGGCTGAGAACCAAGTGGTGCTCTCCTAGCTCTGTCCTTGTCTCCACGCCATCATTTCTGAGGCCTCTGGTCTTAGCCTCCACCGCTTCAGACAGACATGGAATACGCTTGCCTGATGGTCCTGGGCTTGCTTTCTCTCCTGCTTCAAAGATGGCTCTTACTGGGTGGGAGTGTGGGGGTAACCATAACAGACTAGTCCCCTTTAATTAGTGTTACACACATTGTATGTGCATCATCCCACCCATCATTTGGTAGGAGTTGCAGGAACTTGGATAGAAGGGCCATATTAAAAATTTAACCCCCCCACTGTGGAGAACCTCCCCAAAAAACAAAAACAAACACCACCGTCGAATCAATTCTGACCCATAGTGACTCCACTGGACAGAGTAAAGCTAGCCCTGTGAGTTTCTGCAACTTCCCTTCTTTACAGGAGGAGAATGCTTCATCTTTCTCCAGAGGAGCAGTGGGTACTTTTGAACCACAGACCTTGAGGTTTGCAGCCCAACGTGTAACCACGACATCACTTGGAGAGGTTAGGCTGAATCATCTAACTAAGGCAGGAAAGAAGGTGGAGGTGGGGGCAGCTTTGGGGGAAGAAGATTCCTAAGAAGAAGGGCCTTGTGGGAGTTCTCGCCAGGGATCAAGTCCTGTGCACCATTTCCAGTTCCTTGGACATGACCTAGGGTGTCTGCCAGGTAGATCTGGAGAGGCAGGATCCTCTCATACTGTCTGTGAACAAAGATGAAGACTCAGATCCTGACAGGTTAGCAAACTTAGACACTATGTTCCCAAGGCACCAGCAGATGGCAGAATGGAGATCAGATTTAAGTCCTGGTCTATGTGATTCCCAAATCCGTGCACATGTCAACATCAGTGCTCTGTGCACAAAACCAACACCCCAACCCCGTCAATTCACGGTAGGACAGAGTTGAACTGCTCCCTCACACGGTCAAGATGGCAACTCTTTACAGAGGAAGATAGCCTCTTCTTTCTCCCACAGTGCGAGTGGTGAGTTTGAACCACTGACCATTTGATTAGCAGCCAAGTGCTTTAACCATTATACTACGAGAGTTTCTATGACACTTTTGTTGTTGCTAGACATTGTCGAGTCTGTGCCAGCTGGCAGTTTTAGGGACGTCCAAATACAAGCATGTGTCTCTTAGCATGCACAGTATATGCTGATTAGCTGATTTGGATGTTGTGAGAACACCATACTCAAATGGTCAAGTCGCGCTTTTCCTTATTTCTATCATGGCCTTTGCTGCGCCTGGAATGGCTGGCAGAGACCAGAGGTCAGGCAGCAGCAGCAGTAGCAGCAGTGGAAGCAGCTGAGAGGGCAGCTGCTAGAGCTGAACAACTGCATGACGCAACCATTTCCGTAAGTGAAGAGTGAGTGCATGTGGAAATATCATGGAAAACAATGAGCAACGTGAGTTGTCTTCTCACGTTATGACTCGTGAATAATGTGCTCCTACCGAGCATTCCTCATCCAACCGACCACAGCCAGAAGCAGATCCCTCCCTCAATCCCTCCTTTCCAACACTGTCCAACTGCCTCGTTCAGGCTTTTCTTTGCTGTTTTACCAATGTATTCCATATTCTCCACCAATATCAAAGCTTCTCCTATCCTTCTTATTCATCATCCAGCTTTTACATGCATATAAAGCAGTGGAAAGTTCCGTGGGATCGGGCACATCGCTTTAGAAAATACTTTTGTTGGCATATACACCACATATCACACGATGTATCTTTTAATCATATTAAGCATATTTATGCAATCATTCCCACAATCAATGTTTGAACACTTTCTTCTTGGATTTGTTGCTAATTCTCTATTTCCATATCTCTTCTTGCCACCCTCCCCCATCCAATTGCTGTCTCTATAAAACTATCTATCCTGAATTTCATATATGGAAAATATACAAACAAACAAAACAACAGCAAGGACTAAACAAACAGACAAGTCTCTATCAAAAAGAGAGCAGAAATTATTAAAAATTATTTAACAACTTTAAAATATGTCATCAGGAGGTTAAATGATAAGGTATTGCATTTCAAACTAACTACATTTGAGTCAAGGATATCTTGCTATATCATTGCTTTTTAACACTTTACAGAGGAATTTTGTAGTGAATTTCCCATTGGAATGATTATAAGGAAGGAATGATTCAACCAGGATGCATATAGCACTGACAAAACACACATCATTCTTCTAGTTCTTGAATGCTTCCTTCTCCCCATCTCCCTCCCCACTACCATGACCCAGTTCTACCTTACAAATCCATCAAGAGTAGAGTACACACTTTGGTACAGATAAGAGCTCTCAACACATGGAATTCAGAACAGATAACCCCCTCAGGAACAGTGGGAGTAGCAATGTCCTGAGGGTAGGGGGCTGATGGTGGCGGGGAACATATGGTTCGATATATAGCCTCTCCCTAAGTGGAGGGATAACAAATGTGGGTGAAGGGAGACAACCAACAGTGTAAGATATGAAATAATAATAACAGTATATAATTGATCAAGGATTTATGAGGGCTAGAGGGTGGAGGAGGGCGGAGAAAAAGAAGAGTTTAAACCAAGGGTTCAAATAGAAAATGTTTTGGAAAAGATGACAGCAACATATGTATAAATATGCATGATACAATTGATGTATGCAAAGTTGTAAGAGCTCCCAGTGAAATAATTTGAAAAAGAAAGAAAGAAAGAAGTATTTTGCTGTGAATTTTTCAATACAGTTTGTGGCTGCTACTCCCTTAAGTACTGGTTTTAACACCAAGTAAAATGTAATCCGTGGTACCTTCAGGTTTTTATCTGTCTATTATGATGTTGCTTACTAATTTGAGCATTCTTGCTGTCTTTATGTTTAGGCATAATTCATACTCAAGAATACATTCTTTGCTATCCATCAGTAAATTCTTCAAGTCCCCCTTTCTAATAGCAAAGAAGTCTATGTCACCTGTATTTGCAATGAGCAAGTCAATTTCACAGACTGATATATTCGTGAATCTTCCTCTCTTCTTTTGATGTCACATTCTGTTGAAGATAGTCCAATCCCTAGGGTTATTTGATCAGATATGACAAAATAAACATGGTGACAAAATAAATAGGGTGAAAGGATTAAATCCCTATGCACCATTTCCTAATTATAAACTGTTCAAAATTTTCTTTTTCTGATTGACAGTGTGGTACTTCTATACAGATATTGAAATGATCTTTTTGATTATAAACAAATGCCATTCCCCTCCAGTATGTCATTCCTGCAGATTATTTGATTGTCTAAATATCAGTACATCTCAATTCACAAATGCCTAGAATATTGACCTCTATGATTTCCATTTTATTTTTGATGATTTCCTCAACCTAACATGATTTAAACAAAGGTGTATACAGTCTTTCGTTATTAGAATTCTATACATATCTATAAACCACCCCCTCAAGGAGTGGTTAATGTATTTCCCAACCAAAATGAAGCATGACTATTTTAGAAAACTGCAACCTCTGACGTTATTTAGACAGATTATCATCAGCAATTCTAGATTGGAGCATAGAACATTTGAACTGTTTACAACAGGATAGTATCTAAAAATCCAGATTAAAGCATAGAAAAGTTTTATAGTTAGTCTCTAACTACTTTTGCAGTTTGAGAGAAAGTTGCTCCCCAGAATGATGATTGCCTAATTGCAATAAATTCCACATGTCCTACCTATCATTTCCCCTCACAACAGGATCCCAGTGAAATTCCGTGCTGTTTGATGGGTTCCTTAAACGTTTTTGATTAAAACTGTCCCTAATTGGTAAGATCTGGTACCAACTTCTCCTTTTGTTCACCGCCCCACCCCCACCTTATTTATATCAAATCCACCGTTCTGTCGACTTATCACCAAGTCCCAACTTGTACTTTCCTCCTTATTCCCATAGCCTAGTGTCGTTGGATCATTTCCTGTGAAGGCAAATGTGATCCAAATTTCCAGTACCAACCTTGCCAAAGGGAAGAAGCATTGAGCCAGATACTGTACATCATGCTGGGACTCACCAGCATGTCACTGTTAAGACTGGTCTGGTCTGGTCTTGGGATGAGCTACAGAGTCTTGCTCTATGGTCCACAAAACATAGTTGAAAGACTTGTCAACACACACACACACACTCACACACACACACACACCATATGCAACCACAGACCAGATTTTCTAAACCAAGCTTACTTGGGGGAATGACAGACAAGAGAAGTTTCCGACAGGTGGCATTTCCTCACGACCACAGTTGTTGGGGCTGCCACAGAGGTCTGTAGTGGCACCAGAATGGAGTTCAAGTGATTTCTGACCCTTGGACTACTGGAATTGTGAACTACAGAATTGAGGAGCCACCTTGCCATCACACACTCTGAGATAGCAGAATCTCTAATTCCCAATGGACTCAAACCAAACATATATATTTAAAAACAAAGTAAGACAACAGACTATGACCATAAATGGGTGGCTCCCAAAGTGGGTGATAGTGTCTGCTGGGGGAAAAGGGAGCCTTCTAGAATGAATGATTCACAGGGCTGCAAATGCAGATACCCACACTTTATCCTGGACTGTGGGCTATAGTACAAGAAGGTTTAAACAAAGAGTTGCCAAGTTCCTTTTGTGCCCTGGCTTTTCAGAAAAGTGAATGGCAGACTTTTAAATAAGCTGGGGAACCCATACTATCAACTAAATGGGAACATCTTTGAAATCAGAAGCTCTGACATTAGGTCATGCCTATTCTACATAATATGTGACCAGAACAAAGAGATTTCTTCACTCTGCATTTATTGTAGCTTCAGTATTAAGTCAAACCACCAACTCAGTATTTAATGTGGAGGCTAAATAAATACTATCCATAAAGAATCCGCAAAACCCGCAAAACTCAAGAGATTGTCACAAAGTTGATTCTGACTCATGGCAACACGATATTTCATAACAGGATTTCTCAATAGGGTTTTCTTGGTTGTACTCTTCCTGGAAGCACATCACCAGGCCTTTCTTCTGCAATGCTGCTGGGTAGACTAAATTGCCAACTTTTAGGTTAGTGGTCAAGGGCAAAGTATTTGTACCACCTTGGCCCTAATCCAGAAAACAAAAAGGGTCTTTTAGTTCCTTTTCCCAAGAGACTTCTCATATGAGCTTTGACTTAGGCGTAACACCACGAAGAAAATAGTCTTTTCTTCCTTCTTCTCCAAAGGAGGAGTTAACTGCCTCACCATCTCCCTCTTTGGGGCATGCATAGAGATAGCTGCCTCTGTAGCTTTCCTTTTATAACTACTATGTAAGAGCAAGCAACCTTTCTTGACGCCGTGTCTAATCTCGTAGGACCTGGATGACCACAAGACTGGAGATAGTCCAGACAAGGGGAGTCGTACAGTAGTTGGTGGGTGTCATTCTATGGTAAAACCAGCCAGAGTTAAAACTGACACAGAAAACAAAATGAGAGCAATAGCAAAGCAAAAGACCAGAATCTCAATCACATTGAAAATTGCATTACTGCTATGCTTTTACATGATGAGTCACTAGATTCTTTTTAATTTTAGCAAGTTTGTAATAAAAAGTGTCTTAATGACTCCACCAGACTTCATAACTATTTGCCTCCATTATTGTTGTAATGTGGGTCTCATTTTGGAGAACCAAGTGGGCTATTTTTCTGCTCCTCCATTTCTGCTTCATCTTTGAAGGACAGATTTTCTTAAGACATGCAAATATGTTCAAGGATATTTGTTGTTGCATGAATGCAATAAAAAAAATTACTGCCATCTAGAAGTGCATAAAAGAAAAGATAATGCTGCATAAGTTCTTTTTAATATTTTTTATTTTTAAAATTTCTTTAACTTTGTATCTATTTTATACACAAATTATTGCACCATAAATAGGAGACCAAATAAATTGACCATAAGGCATCCACAGATTGCAGCTGATGAAAAGGCAACAGTTTTGCATGCATTAATTTGGAATGATTGTCAAGCGATATTAAGAGGGGACAAACAGAACAGAATTGTAGGACATTGCATTTGCTCATTTTCACTTTCAAAATTTATATAAATGTTTGTGTATGCATCAAATAACTCTCAAAGTATTTGGTTGCCCAAGACAGAGAACTAGACAGTGGGGACAAGGGTGGAAGAAAATGAAATCATTCAAATAAATTAAAAGCAAAACATTATTCATCAATGGAGACATGGGTCAGTTTCTGTTTTAAGAACCAACGGACCCTGGCCTCAGCTCCACCTTGTTAAAAACATCCAACCATGAAAGCCAAGTGGAGGAAGAAGCAAATGTGTAGACTGAAGTGCAAGGGAAGGAAGATAAAGCAGGGGGGCTACTGAGCACTGGTATATCCACCCAAGGAAGCCACAGCATCAGGAATGTGGAATGCCTGACACCAGGACACTGGTGCAAGTTGTTGACTGCATCCAAATGTCTAGAACTTGTCTGTGGATCTAGAACGTCCATTGCCATTCGATCGTGGCGAACTCCAGCGAGACCCAAAGTCAGTCTGATTTTGATTTGTTGCTCAGTGTAAAGAGTACAATGGATAATCACTTCTGCTGTCTTAGCTGAAGAATTAAAAAGAAAAAAAACAGTGAAGACTTTCCATGTAAACAACTGTCTCTCAGGAACATTGTTCTTTTTTGTCATTTTACCCAGTTTCTTCCTCCTCTCATTCTGTATTTGTATCTTCTCAATTATTGTTTCCCTATTACTGTTTGCACTAGAAACATCAATGAAGACTTTCCTAAAATGCCCTTATAAGAATAAAAACTGACCAAATAGCAAACAGGGGAACAAAAAAACCCAACGCATGGATTTGAGCATACTATGCATCAAATGGAAACTGTTCAACAAATGAAAACTCTCTCCAAGTCTTTCCCATCTTGATAAATGTAGTCAGCATCAACTCATAAGCTCAAGCAAGTATCTGTCTCACTTTCCTGTCCATGAACTCCTATCTATGTCCTCAATGACTCCAGAGTCTATCTCCAGATAGATAGATGTGAAAAGAGTAGAGATAACAAATTTTATATAAATGAAGCTCTATCTCTACCTATAGACTCATGAAATACACACATTTTACACGTGTCAATTTTTGTATGTGAGTATCTATGGCCACCCCTTTAATCCAAACTAACTTAAATTCACATCTAATATTCACATTTCCCATCAAAACCTTCTCTATGGCCTACTTTTTAAAAATCTGTGTCTATTCATGTCACTCCATTGCTTCAATTGAAACAACTAGATGACAAGTGGTAATGATTGCTTAAATTTCTATTAATGGATCTTTGATGCACTTGAAGTAGCTTAATATAATTTACAACTAAGGTCAACTAACTATGGGAATTAGGCCAAATCTGGTGAGGCCTGTTTTTGTACAACCCCAGAGTAAAGGATGAAATATTTCATTGCACTTACAATTCAAATTGCAGTGTCCATAAATGATGTTTTATTTGAACATACTCAAGCTCATTTGTTTTCCTTTTGCCTATGGTTGTTTTTATGATAAATGGCAGAGTGGACTGACTCACAAAATCTGAAGTATTTACTATGTGGTCCTTTGCAGAAAAAGTTGCTGATCATGGTCTAGGCTACAGACTTTTGCCTTTCTGTTTAACATCATTTCATGTCTCATCTTTTCGATTCTACTTCCCAACTAAAACCCAATTCACTATACACTCATTCAATAGGTCTTTTTTCCATTTTTCAAGTTTTTCTCACCTCAATGTCTTTATTATTGTTATTGCTTTGTTATAGCAATAATTATTGTCTCTTAATTTTTA
Source organism: Nesogale talazaci (assembly GCA_004026705.1). Classification (NCBI taxonomy): domain Eukaryota; kingdom Metazoa; phylum Chordata; class Mammalia; order Afrosoricida; family Tenrecidae; genus Nesogale; species Nesogale talazaci. The sequence goes on along the minus strand of PVJH01001006.1, from coordinate 150,737 downwards.
AAATATTTTGGGGGGCTTCACTGCCCTCTGGTGGTCATGGGAGCTACCCAGCGCTGTTCCTGAGAGGTGCCACTGAATTTGAACCGCCAAGTCCGCGGGCTGCAGTCCCGCACTGAACCACTTAAACAGCTGGGGCTCAGCCCTATCTCTTAATTTTTTAAAATTATTTTTAAATCATTTTTATTGGGAGACTCCTACAAATCTTATAATAATCCATCATTCAATTGTATTAAGCACACTTGTACATATGTTGCCATCAATATTTCCAAACATTTTCTTTCTACTTTGTGTCCTTGGTATCAGATCTCTTTCCACTCTCTCCCTCACCACCGTGAATTCTTGATCAATTATATATTATTACTGTTACTTCAAGTCTTACAACTGTCCATTGTCTCCCTTCACCCACGTTTCTGTTACTCATCCCTTTCGGGGATATGTTATATTCAACCTGATAGGTTCCCCCTCTCTCTCCCTCCCTCCTTCCCCCATCCATCTCCCATCATGATAGAGCTAATCCCACCACTATTCCTGAGAGTTTTATCTGTCCTGAGTTCCATATGTTTGTAAGGTAGAACTGGGTCATGGTGGTGAGTGTGTGTGTGTGTGTGGGGGGGGGTGGTGGCTGTGGAGAAAGGCTGTGAAACATTCAGGAACTAGAGGGATGATGTGCATTTCATTGATGCTATACTGCACCCTGGTTGAATTGTCCCTTCCTGGTAACCCTTCTGTGGGGGATGTCCAGTTGTCCACAGATGGACTTTGGGTCTCCACTCCAGCCCCCCTCATTCACATTGGTATAATTGTTTGTTGTGGAGCTTTTGCTCCCTGATACCTGATCCTATTAACACCTCAAAATCACACAGGTGTACTTCTTCCATGTGGGCTTATTTGTTTCCCTGCTAGAGAGCTGAGAGTTTAACTTCACTCCTAAGATCCCAGACGCTATATCTTTTGATAGCCAGGCACCATCTGCTTTCATCACCACATTTGCTTAGACATTCATTTTGTCTTCAGCAATCATGTCAGGAAGGTGAGTATCAAAGAGTACCAAGTTATCAGGATAAAGTGTTCTTGTGTTTCTGGAGGTCTTGAGAAGAGGCTCAAAGCCTGTCTGCCCTCTTATTAATGCTTAACAGATAAATACATGTATATTTCCCTCTATCCCTTTCATTATAAATTAATATATTTGCATATATTCATGGCTATAGGTATACATCTATAAAAAGCTTTTACTTCCTATGTCTTTCCTCTATTTCCTTTCGTTTTCCTCCTGCCACACTATCATGCTCGCCCTCCATTCAGTTCTCAGTAATTCCTCTTGGATACATTACACTTGGTCAAACTTCACCAGGAATTATATCCCCTTCTTGTCATAAATTTTAGATCTCTTGTTGTTCTCTTATCCCTGAGTTTGGTGGCTCTCCAACCCCCTCACTACCCTTACTCTCCCAGGCATTCCCAGGACCAGCAATCTTGCTGTTTTCTCCTCAGGATTGTTTGTCCTTCTATTTTATAGAGATAGACATCGAGTGGGGGTGGGGTGTGTGGAGAATAGCTTCATGTCTGCCTGCTGACGCTGATGGGTATTTTCTAAGTGGGTCTAATGAGGTGCCAGGCCCTGTCCTCCAAGTCAGGATATTTTCAGGATTCCTCAGGGACTTTGTTACTCTGTTCCCCTCGCTGGCCTGTTGCACAACCGTCGAGTTTTGCTCTGTTGTGCATGGGGCAGATTGGGTACACTTTCTGCACCATACCTCCACTGCTGTCCCCCAAAGCACTATGGGACAGTGAGTGAATGTGTCTCATGGTGGAGTTGGCTCTAGGGTCCTCTCTGTGCATTGGCTGCTCTGAGCCAGGATGCCATCCCTGGGACTTGGTGGGCCACGACGATCTCTCTCTCTCTCTCTCTCTCCCACCCTCCCTTCCTCCCTCCCTCTCTCTTTATCCAGCCCCTCTTAGTTTGTACCTGTGTGCTCTAGACAGACCCACCAGTCTCCAGGGGCTAGATCTTCAGTGCTGTCCTCAGTGTCACATTCTTCTGGGGAGGGAGTTTTTATAGGTCATCTTGGACCCCTCCCCATTGTCCTCTCTGATAGTTGGCTGCTCAAGGCCAGTATATTGCCCCCAAGGCTTGGTGCTCCAGGATGGGGTCTGGTCTTTCTCTGCCTTTCCTGTGCGGACATAAACAGTATCCTCCCTGTGGGTGTATTAGTGTCCGGTACCCCAACACCTTCATTTTGTTTGTTTCTTTGTTTTCGCCCCTCTCCTTCGCACTCCTTGCTAGTTGACTGACATATGCCTCCCTCCGTTGGGTCAGCTCCTTGTCAAAGTGCCTGGACCTGAAAGAATGCCTTCTTCTAAGATGCTTTTGCCTCTCTCTTAACCTTGTGAACTCATCTTAACAAACCTCAGCATTCCCTTAAAGAGTCATTCTGAAGCCTCCTCATTCAAATTTGCTGTTGGGCGCCTTTGATTGGATTCCAGTTCATCTGTACCCCATGGAGTGGAATAGATCTGCCCCACAAAACTTTCTCCATGAGAATTTTAAGGGACACAACTTGCCAGGTCTTTTTTCCACAGACCTGCTGGACAGATTTGGATTACCCACCTTGCAGTTAGCAGTGGAGAAATTAGCCATGGCTCCACCAGAGATGCTTAGTTCAAAGTAGATTCTTTCATCATTCCATCAAAGTGGTTAATTTTTTTCTTTGTAATCATATGGCAATTTTGCATATTCAAGCTTCTCATAAATTCACATAATATTTCTTGCTGTGTATTCTTGTAGTAAGAGCTGAACTCAGCGAGACCCTGTATCCATTTTTGACAGAATTCTATGTATAGAATCTGGTACAGTGCCTAGCACATAAAATATACTTAATAAATCATTGTCATATGAATGAGCAAACTAAGATGTGAATGTGCTCCTACTGTGTACCAGGTATTGTGTTAAGCACCTAACTTTTGGGTGATCGACCTGTCTTGGAATCAGTTTTTTGTGTGTGAATAAGATGGAGGTGAGGACCCTGCCGCCCAATGGTTTTATAGAGATAAAACTCACATAACATACACTTCCATGATTCAGTTGTATTTTAAAAGAGTTGCCTATACATCACCACAATCAGTTCCAATGATCTTCCCCCTCCCCTATTCACCATTTAATCCCCATTTCCCCTCAACATCCCACCCCACCATCATCTTTAGCCCCCACCCTCACCATATCCCTGACAAGCTATTAACTTTAATTAATGTATCTATATATTCACCTTTTCTATGCTTCATATACTGGGAAACATACCAAAGACCCAAAGCAAAGAAGGTAAAGGTCACCCGCAGTATTGAAATAAAATAAGCCAGAGAGAAAACCTCTGTTGAGGAACAATTGAGACAGAATGGTTCAAGAGGGAGATCAAATGATCAAGTACCCTATTATACCTTAGTTCCATCCACCACAATCAAAGGCACAATAATCTCTGTCTGATAATAAGTCCTTATTTACATCCCTAGACTATGGTCAGAGCCTATCTGCGAGAGGTGTAGATACTCTGCAGATGGATTTTTGGCTCCCGTTTGTCCTCCATAGCCTTCTGCAAATTGGGTGCTTGTAAATTAAGCTCTGATGCTTTTTCCTGACTCGTATTTGGATTTTGTTCTTTGACATCTTTGGGTCACATAGGTTGGTGTGCTTCTTTCACTTGAACTTAGCAGACACCTGTGAGGAAACTTTCTTGTTAGGGCAGGAGAGGGAATATATAAGGAAAAGGTTTTATTTCCCTACGTGTACACAAACTGGACAATTTGCCATGACAGTGGGATTCTACTTCGTTGTTGCTACCAAGCCAACTCTACAAGTTGGTAATTCCTTTAAATCTTTCTCCTTAGATATGTAAGGGTCACATGCCAGGTTGAAGGGGAAGAAATAACTCTGCTGTTTGTACAGTGCAAGGGAGGGGGAGTGATGGCTTCTTTGTAGTCTTTGGTTGAGCTTATAGTGGTGCCCCAGGCCTGGAGATCCTAATCCTGTCACCCCACTGTTAGAGTATCTTAGGATATCTGTCACTCATTTCAGGACATTCCAGAGGCTGTGAGAATGACTTGTTCTTGAAATAGTCACACACATACTCACTCACAGAAAACAATATAATAGAATAAGTGGCAAGTCATCTTTATTAAATAATAAGCAGTTAGTCTATATAAACACAATCTCTTCCTGTGGAAGTTGACACCATGTGATTAAAGTGCCGATCGAGCAGCCTGTCTGAATGCCCTGAAAGACTGAAGAAGTGTCTGCAGTGTTCCACAGTCAGTGCACACGAAGAGTACAATGACCCATTTCTGTTCACAAAGGCTTAGAGAAGGAATTATCAACTTCATTTAGAATATCCACGTGGAGCCTTCGAAGCGTCTCTGCTAACAATTCAACCAGCTGTTGCTCTTCAGAATATGTGTCACTTTCTTTGCATTGGGGTCAAACTCAAATTGTGAAGGTCCATTGAAAAAATAGAAAAACCCTGCAAACACAGAAAAGGGAATGAGTGGAACTCTTTGATCAAATAAATAAATTTTTTAACATGCAAAACTCAGAGAAATGGCTATCTAAAAATGGAATATTTTATACTTTAACTTCATATCAGGAACTATTGAAAGTCTTATAAGTGATTTTTCTCATTTATATCTGGAACAACACTCTCAGAGAAAACTATCTTGTTCCACTTTACAGGTGAGCAGGTTGAGGATTAAATAGATTTATCTTTAGATGTTGGGCCAAATTCACGCAGTAAGGAAGAGAGGGAACCAGCAGTCCACGCTAGTTCTGACAGCAAAATGCTTCTAATCTGAAAAGAGCATCACCCTATTTGGAAACCAGGACCTCTCTAACACCTCTCCCACATCTTTCCCTGTCTGATGGTATTTCTGGCCTCAGAAAAGCACAGCCATTCTATCAAGACAGTTGAGAACAGTGGACTCCTCAAACGTGATGCTCCGATTCCTTTTAATACAGATCATCAGTCATCACTCACCTGTGTTTAACTAGGTAGATAGATAGATAATTCAAAAAGTTAGTGGAGAAAGAACTTCCATTTTCTTTTCATTCTAGTTTTCCAAGAGCTTTTAGCAGCCCCTTTGTGTGTGTATGGATGTGTAGTTGTTGAAACTTCAAGAACATGAAAGGTGACTATATAAAATGGATCAGTCTAAGCAATGACTGACTGCTCTGGGGATTCAGGGGCAGTCTCCTTAGGAACTAGCAGTGGTGATCAGGTAGGATAGTTGAGAAAGACAGTTATTACTAAACGTACCCCACACTTGATAGAATCATACATGGTTATTTAAAAGATAATCGGTCTAAGATGTTCAGAAGCAACACTGAATGTGTTTTCTTCAAGGAGAGATTTGTGATTGATACCTGAACATTTAAAAAATTACTATAAAAATAAAACATTATATAAAGTAGCCAGATAAAAACCCATTGCTAAAGAATCGATTTGAACCCACAGAGACCCAAAGAGACAAAATAGATCTGCTCCATGGGTTGCTGGAGGCTGTATGTCTTCACTAACACAACCAGCCTCTGCTTTCTCCCACAAAGGGGCTGCTGAGTGTGAACCACAGGTCAAATGTTAGCTTAATTTTTTGTGCCACTATGACTCCTTGAAGTAGCAATATAACTGGCACAAAAGTAGGTCAGCAGCAAATTTGGGGGAGGGAGAAGGGATCTGTTTTCCTTGGATACACTAGACTGTTTCAAGTTCTCCAAGACCAAAAAATAGATAAATAGATGTGTGCTTACCAAATGCTTCAAAAACAGCATCAACCCTTGGATCAACACCTGGAAAGTCATCTACTATTTGCCTGGGAAAGCCTGGCTCCAAGGATTGTGACCGTTCGTCAAATCTGCATTCAGGGAAAGATATACAGATCAGTGATATACAGAAGCCAAGTTACCCAAACCTGAAAAGTATGTGAGGGTTCATGTAGAATTCTAGTGAAATTTACACATTGTACAACAAACGTCAAACATGTGCAAGTCAAAACTATATAACTTTAATTAGATTGCTTACTTAGCTCTTAAAACCATATTTCCCCCAGGATCCAGGTCACCAGTATCCAAGTAGATGTTGCTTATATTATTTCTTTAAGCCGCTACAGAAAGAGGCTTAAATGTATGTCACAAAGTTATGAGGGTGCAAGAAATGCACACTCAAAATATTGAGTCATTCATCCAAAATACCAAGTCCACCTCGCCATTAATCGTCCTATAGCATGTTTAGTGTTTCTGTTCTACTTTGCTGTGTAGTGTCTGGGGCCTTAAGAGTCTGCAAATGACTGCCTATGGAACCACCAACAGTCTCTATGCACCTGACACAACAGCAGAAGGAGCAGAGCCTGGAACAGGTTATGGAGGTGGGGTGCCTGGCTAGTCACCTCCAAGAACTGCTGCTACCTTTGTCGTGAGATCATGAAGGGGGCTGGCTGCCACTATGAAACATTTTGATCCAAGATTCTACACAAGAGGAAAAGGGAGGATATGACAGCATAACCTCTAATCCTCAGGAACTCCCGACTTTCTGAAGCTCTGGAACCTGGATAAACTCCTCAAACGGTTTTCTTGAAATAATCTTTGAACCGCAAAGCAAGAAGACTCCCTAAAAAGCTTCTTAATTTAACAAATAGTTAAGTTTTTTTACTTAAAAAAAAGTCTTCCTGAGAATTATGTGCTTTTAAGAACTGTCTTTGTGGGATCCCATTGATAGCAACTGGAAAGATTAGTTAGGAGATTAGGGCCCAGAGGGAGCCCTGTTGTCTAATGACTATCTGCTGGGCTGCCAAGCTCAGGGTTGGAAGTATGAAACTACCAGTTGCTCCTCAGGAAAAAGATGGGGCCTTCTGCTTTACCGTCTTGGAAATCCATAGGGGCAGTTCTACCCTGTCAGATAGGGTCACTACAAATTTGTTTTTTGTTTTTGTTTTTGTGTTTTGTTTTGTTTGTTTTTTGTTTTGGGGCATCATTGCCCTCTGGTGGTCTTAAGAGCTACCCAGCGCTGCTACTGACAGCTGCCACTGGATTTGAACCGCCAAGGCCACGGGCCGCAGTCCAGCACTCAACCACCTACGCCACTGGGCTCAGCCCTTATTTTTGTTTTAAGGGACAGAGAATATGTGTAAATAAGAAGGGACAACTCAGAAAAGGAGGATGAGAATAGATGGGTGACTCAAAGAAGGCAATCAAAGTCACTCAGTGCCATGCAAAAACTACTGGATCAATGTATGTTTTGCTGTGGATATTCTCAAGAAGATAAAAAGACAAATTTCCAGTGATGCCCCCCCCAAAAGTACAAATTTCAAAATTTCCTTGGGCCTCACATTGTAGAGTTGGAAAGATAAGACAGTGAGGCCACATGCAGGCTATAACTCAATGGGAAAAAGGGTGCTATCTAATTTGAGGCCTGGATTCCCTAGGGTTTGAAAATTCAGACAAAGAATCACCACCTGGTTTGGTGTCCAATAGGGAAGACTTCATGGAGGTAGTGAGACTTCAGCCAGGCCTTGATGAATGGATGATAAATTGGGTTAGTGAAGGAGAGAAGAGACATTTCAGCATGAGGGGCTGCAGCATAGTGACGCAGCTTAGTTTATTGTGCCTTAGTCTCAAACAAGAAGCTCATCTATTGAAAATCAGTTAGAGGTGTTGCTCAGTTGTAAGATTACTGTAAGTTCTTCACTTATGGTTGTCTACCATTGTTTCCTGCAAGAGACAGACCAAGCCAAGACTTCCTTGTCGAGAATGAGAATATTTTCTCTACTGAGAGTCTAAAAGAAGCATCCTGATTTCATCTTACCTCCAGTATTTGTTGTCTACGAAGAAGTATGTTTTCATCTTTTCCTTATCAGAAATGGCTGCATCAATTTTCCTTACGGTGGGAGGAAAGCCCAGAGTATGAATACCTCTGGGAAAACCTGCTTGTACCTCATTTCCTCTGATGGCCCAGAATTGAGTGCCTGTTAAAAAATTTTAATCTTTAAGCAGTAAACCCCAAATATCCTTTGATATAAGTCAGACAGTAGTTTAGCCAAGTTTATCTTGAATATTGTCCCCTTTTTAAGAACTATCTACTGTGGAATCAAACAACAGTGACTCAAGAGGGTATATGAGAACCTTAGGGAGTAGGGAGTTCATGTTAATAAATTAGCAAACACCAAGTTCCCTAACACGGAGCTAATTCTAACAAAATTCAGGAAAGAGGGGTGAGTGTAATTGCACCATATAAAGAATGTAATAGTGTCAATAAATAATACATGTAGAAATTGTTGAATTGATGTATGCTGTGCTCTTAATATTTTAACAAAAAATAAAATACATTATTATGAATGATAATTCAAAACAAATAAAACCAATAATAATTCAGAGTTGCATTAAATGTTGAGTAACCCATTTTGTTTAGTTGTATTTTAGGTTACTTGATTTTTTGCAGTAGAGTCAGCATTCTAAATCTAGCCACCAGCTTATTGAATGTATTTAACAAAACCTTGCAATTGAATCATTACTTGATTAAATGAACAGTTAAAATGAAAAAAATTATAACTCTGGACAATTTACCTTTCTGTGTTCATTTTTATCTTCTCTAAAATATGAATGCACATAATGAGGCATTATCAACTACCTCATGCGCCTTTGTCCACTTGCAACAATAGTAAAAATATTGGTTCTCCAACTATTTTGCACATTAACCATTTTGTCTGCCAGTAATGACCACTAAAGTGTAAGACAAGAGTAATACTGTCTGTGATTAATGTCAACTTGATATGTCAACTTGGCTAAGGTGTAATTGTCAAGAGTTGGGCAGCTATGGGATGATATGATGTTGTAGATTTAACGATAAAATTTAGCAATTAGGTAATGATATAATCTTGAAATTATGTAATCATCCTCCATTTTTCTGTGTGATGTCGCTATTCTTTATGTTAACATAATACCAATTTTTGCATAATGATATGTTCTTTAGGATAATCATGTCAATAAGTGAGAGGTGGGCATAATTCTAGTTTTAGTTATTTCTTCATCACCTTAGGTTAGTGCAGTAGTCAGAATTTGATGTAGCAAAGTTAAAGTCTTTTTCTTATGAAAAAGTTATTTCCCACATTAAAGAAAAGATTATGTAATAATCACCTTTAAAAATGAAAACGGTGTCCTTCCCGATAGCTTCAAATGCAGCATCCACATCTGAAGGAAGAGATGGCCAAAACGAAGAGATCAAATGAAATTCAGGTTCAAGTTTTCTGAGGGATTTGCGCCAAAAATGCCTGAAATAAATGTAAAAAGGAATGTAAATTGAAAGTAACACCCACTTCTAGTATATTTTCTTCACTCTCCTGCCTCACATTATTTCCCACTCTTTATCCATCTTCTAGACTCCAAAACAGTCTGAGAATTCATATATATTGACACTTGGCAAATATCTTTCTCTTTCTTCAAAACCTTGCAGTGGGTTGTTTGGCAAAGGGTTCCAGAATAATGTCTTTTATATAAGGAAGTTAGTTTTACAATGCAGAATCAATTGCTAAGTGCAGATTTTAAATATTTGTGATGCACATATCATTTACATTTTTCAGAAAGAAAAATAGTGTGTGCACTATTTAGGCATATTCCTAAACATATAGTACAACTATGGGTAGAGATACAATCGTTTTTCTGTATGAATGTATCTGAGGAGAACTGGGGAACTGGGAATCAATGATATGCCTTGTCATGTGCATGCTTACACACAGAAGAAAGATAAGCATTTCTACTCCCATTAAGCGTTATAGTTGCAGCAAAGAACAGGGGAAGTGCTGCCCTGTTTTATAGGGGTCACTATGAATCAGTGAGTTCTTGGTTTGTATTTATCCAGCCTTAAGGAAATGAGTTATTTGAATTTAATACTTATCCTGGTTTCCTTTTTAAAAGGAAAAAGTTTAGAAATTCTTATACTGAAGAGTTATTTGTGCCTTTTGAAAAATAATTGACTGATTATATTTGAGAAAAATCCAAGGGCGCGCGTCAAATCATATTCTCTGAATTTCCAGAAATTGAACTCGATCACTTAGGAAAATGTAAACAATGTAGAATTAGATCCAAATTCTTTCAAAGTTCACGGGAACATTTTTGTTTTAAAATGTTTAAATATTGTTTAAGGTATTTTTGTCTATGCACTGCAGATCAAAAGAATAACCAAACCCTACCCTACACTACACACACAACAACAACAACAACAACCAGACAAACCCAGTGCTATTGAGTTCATTCCCACTCATGGAGACCAAAAGGACAGAGCAGAGCTGCCTTATCCACAGCGTGAATAATTCAAGAATAGATAGAAAATAAAGGGTTTTAGTCTCACCTGCCTTTGAAGAACAGAATTTCTCCCCGCAGAGTGCTCACAGCATCAAAGGACAAGGCAGGATCACACATAAGTGGCGTTTCAGGTTTTGGAGGGATAGGTGTCATGGGTACCCCAGGATCATCATGGGAGACAGGAGGTCCTATCGCAAGCACATTCAGGGATGCAAACATTAGGAGAAATGTGATACCCCCACCAAATGCTTTGCAAGCATCCTCAGGATCCTTTAGGTCGAAACCTAACATAGCAATCTCAAGTATCCTTAAGACCCTTATGGTACAGCTTTCCTGAAGAGTCACAATTCTTAATTTTCCCAAGTCACATACCGTAGAGGGACTGAATGCCATTCACATCATCTTGAGAAAGACGAAACCGGGTCAGGTCTGTGAGTAAGTTGTAGATTGGGTACATCAAAGCTTCAGTGTTGTCCGAGTGATAGAGACCCAATGAATGGCCAAGTTCATGAGCAGCAACAAGGAATAAGTTGGTTCCTATTTGAGCAATAAAAAAGCAATTATCTAGCCCTTACATATATCTACTTTTCCTAAGTCAGCTCTCTATACTCTTTGGGTCTTTCATTCTTTCTTTGCTGGTTAGTTAATTGATTACATTCTTCAAGAGGAGAAGAAAAAGTTATTCTCAAGCCATCTCTGCTTCATAATGACCTCATATGTGTCAGAGTCAAAGACTGCTCCACAGGGTTTTTCAATGGCTGGGATTTTTGTTTGTTTGTTTGTTTGTTTGTTTGTTTTTGAAATAGACCATCAGGTTTGCCTTTCAAAGAGCCTCAGAGTGGACTTAATCTTTCAGTTAACATCCAAGGGTATAAACAAATTTGCACTGCCCATGGGCACTCAAGTCTTTTTTCCAAGGTTTGTACTTGAACTCCATCTTTGAGACCAAGTGTCTGGTTATACATCTTAGGTATGCAGTGATGCTATTACTGAAATACCCCCGTGGATGGTATTAACAGGCAAATCTCTCTCTCATGGGTTAGAAAGCTAGAATTCCTCACTCAACATGTGAGCCCGAGGGGGAACTTTCCTTTCTCTGTTGGCTCTGGAGGAAGATCCTGTCTTTTTCAGCTTCTGCTTCTGTGTGATGATCTTCATGAGGCTTAGCAACTCTTTCCCCTTTACTCCTTGCCTTGCTTATTTAGGTTTGTTTATATCTCAAAGAAGATTTGCTCAAGATATATGCTACACTAACCTTGCTTCCTTAGCACAAAAAAGACAACCCATTTCCAAATGAGTTATAATCCCTGGAGGAGACGTCTGAATTTACAATGCGCATTGTTAGAGAGACACAATTTGACTGATAGAGCACACTTCTGGCCGCTCTCACTCTACCGCCTGCACAGCACCAGAGTCTCTCAGTCACAAGAACCCATGCCTTTCCTTCTGTTCAGGACTGTAGCCCATACAATTGCCTAGAATCTCAATAAATATTCCTCTTTGGCTGAGCCCCGGTGGCGTAGTGGTTGTGCGCGGGACTGCGATTCCCTGGGAGGGAGGTTCAATACCAGCTCACAGGAGCAAAGGCTGGGCCTCCTACTCCCACCACCAGAGGGTAGTGATGCCTATATAAAAAATATTTCTCTTCATCTATCTATGAAAAAAATTAAAGCTAAGCACTAATTCAGTGTAGTAGCATTTGCCAATTTGTCTCAGTTAAACGAAACACAGTATATTGATTTCAATTCTGAAATTCTATCTTTAAATAGCCATACTCTTCTTTTCATCTGGAATGTTATCTGCATAATTTTTCTGCCTCATCATAATTATTTTATATTGATTCAAAAATAATAAAGAGAGATGTCATAGGATTTGAAAATCAGTTTAAAACATAAGATGCCCAACTAGGTCTAACATTTTTCAGAAAAGAGATTTGGACCACTCATACCACAGGCTGCATTCAGATTATGTTTTCTTCATATTATGAAAAACAAAAAAATCCATAATGTGGATATGGTTAGCGTTTGATAATTAACTCATGAACAAGGAAAGTCCCTCTAGATTTTGCCAGATGTTAATGAATTCAAACAAAGGGTTTTATCCAGCACTAACGTCACTTTTTGTTCTGTACAGAAATTTCATTTGCATTTTCATTATAACCAGCTCTTAGAACTAGTATTTGTTTCAGGAGATTGTTTGAAATTTTGGAAGCCAATCCTCAAAGTACATGATGTTGACCTTAGAAACATTCTTCTACCCAAACAATTTGGACATTGTATTTGTGGGTTATTTTATCCATTAGAAGAAACTCATAAAAATTCTTAATTATGGGCTGAGCCCCGGTGGCGTAAGTGGTTGAGTGCGGAACTGCAGCCCACAGGCTTGGCGGTTCAAATCCAGCAGCGGCTGGGTATCGCCCATGATCACCAGAGGCAGTGATGCCCACAAAAAAAAAATCTTAATTATGAGGTAATGAGATGTTGATTTAACCAGACTCACTTAAAAAATAACCTCAGGATATAAAATTTTATTCTGATTTCTGTTCTAAAGAAAAAACAAGTGGGGGAGGGGTATATACACCCTACTGAGGATCTTATTTTTTGAGAATGTAGGTCTAATTCAATACACTCTTCCTTGGATGTCTGAAATTGGATATGAGAACTTGGTCTTAATAATAATAGACTGACCAGGGCTGAACCCCGGTGGTGTAGTGGTTGTGTGCAGGACTGTGACCCACAGGGTTGGCAGTTCATATCCAGCAGCAGCTCTCCAGAAGCAAGGCTGGGTCTCCTACTCCCACCGGGGGCAGTGATGCCCACAAAAAATAAATAAAATAATAATAGACTGACCACCTCACGTGATCCATTATCATGAAAGAACATTCAGTTACCTTTCTTATATTGTACTTTCCAAGACAGAGACTAAAGTGTTAAGACGTCTAAAGAGGCGTCAACAATGATTCAAAGCGAAGACACCTTCTATCCACTGGAAAACCCCAAGCATTCCATTTCTTTGTGCATTTTTGGATAGTGACAGTTTTCCAAATAGAAAAGCCAATGAACATCAGAAACATTGTGAGTGATTGAACATCCCACCTGCTTTATTCTCGGTCCATTGTTCATCGTCATCAAAGTGAGCGTCTCCATAAAACCCTGGTCCAGGAGGGTAGGCGTGAGCCAGAACTTTTCCAGGTCCATCAAAAGGGACAAAATCTCCATGCTCTGAAAGGAAGAAGGTTCATTTGTTTTTAAGCTGGAAAGATGGGCAATTAGGATCTCTTTTGCCAATAAAACCACACCAGAGAGATGAATGCATTCCACGATAGGTTTTCGTTTGGTAGGTTGGTTGGCTGTTTTTACCTCTAACTGCAAACGAGATCATGATGTCAGCCTCCCCTTCATGAACCCTGGAGAATGTCAGGGGGGTCACTTCCTCCCAGACTTTCAGGGCTTTCTCGATGGCGGCATCCACAGCCTCTCTGGACAGATCCTGTGTATAGTCCACGATCCTGTAGAAGGAAAAAAAAAAGAAGAGGGCATTTCCTTCTGCAACAGTCACTTATAAGGTTGTCATCGTATGTAAACAGCCTCTTTGGAGCCTTTACCTGTAAGTCAGGTCAGTTTTCCTCCACTTGGGTGAGCCAGGAAAGGTAGAGAAGTGGCCGACGTCCGGGACACCGCATCGGGGCTGGTGAATCACCTGCATGGTCTCCGAGTCCAGCTTCCCCGTCACCTTCAGCCCGAGGAACTTCTGCATCTCTTGGACTTTCTTCACAACAGGGTTGCTGTCTTGTCTCCGCACAAACTGCCCTCCAACTTTTGGAAGGTCATAGTAGTTTTCTAGGTATTGCTATTGGGATAATCAGTACTTAAGTCATTCTGGAGATTTTTATGTCAAATTGTTTACAGTTACTTTCATGTTAGAATACATGAGAGGCAGTCTGCTAGCTTCCTAAAATAAAAATCGCATGTTTCTTTTATTCTTGAATTACAGCTTTCCTCTTAGCTGGATTGTATATTTGTAACTAAATACTTCTGCAACTTAGTTTACTTTCAAAGCAATCAGAGTAAAGTGGAAAATTGAAGAAGATATCTGGTTAGCTTAAAGACGGAAGACAACACAAATAAATCTCTTTTGTCATAATTGAATGTCTTAGGTAAAACCATTCCATGTCCTCAATGTTCCACTTTGCATGATACATGAGGCGCTGGCTAACGAACAATGTTGGACAAATCCCTTTGTCGAAACATGACAAGAGCAATTCAAATAGTTGGTAAAAAAAAAAAACTATAAGGAATTGGGAAGTCTCAAAACAAGACACATTTCATTGAACTATGCTCATATAATGAATATAATTATATTTATGTGGCTCAAACTCTGATCTATTGTTGTTATGGTGTTGTGTGATCTCAACTCCAAATACTAACATTTCTGACCCTTTGCCTCCTACATAAGAAGAAAGACATGAATGATGCGCTACTGAGAACCTTTCATATTTAATACTTAATAGCTTTCAATCCTTAACATAACGATGTGCATACATTAAGCTCATACCAGTCTATGAAGAATGAAAGTCTCTGAGTTTCCGACTTGTCCCTATCAGTTGGTGAGATGGAGACCTCCATTAATTACCTGAACAAAATCCATGTCCTCATCCTTTGCTGTTCCTTCCAGAGGGAAAGCTGAAGAAGCAACCACACACAGAAGCAGGATGGGAAGACTCTTCATTTCCACAAACTTCCCTTAGCTCTTCTTGAAGACAACGCCGTACTTACTCTCTATCTCTTTCTAGGTCTACCCTCTGGAGCCCAGCTTTTATAGGGCCACAATATTTGTTTACATCACCCACAGCCTGACTCATGAAGCCTTTCATTCAAACAGCAATAGGATCACGTCCAAAAATTCTTAACCCAAAGTATGATGATACAACCTCCATTACTAATTTCTCTCCACCTTCCAGATTTTGCAAGGCAAAAACAGTGATTAATTTCCAGGAAATGTTTCCTGTCTTGGTAAAAGAGAGGAGGGGGGCACTTTTTTATTAACTCTGGGAAAAAAAGTCTGAAGTTTATACACAATGCAGGCTTGTGTATTATTGAGGAGAAATGAGTTCATTAATATTGGGCAACATTTTCCTAATGCAATTTTGTTTGAAACATTTTTAAAATAAGCTGAAAATAAAATGGAAAGAAATGAAAAGTGTACATATGTGGCTATAATCTATATTTAGAAGAAAACGGACTATTTGGGTTGAAATAACAGTTCCTAACAAGTCCTAAGTAATGGAAACCCATGTATTGCTTTCTTCCTTAGGAGTTTTCCAATTGTAACTTTTTGGATGCAGAAAATCAAGCCTTTATTCCCAGATGCTTCAGAGTGGGTTTGGACTGCCAACTTTTTGGACTTAGTTATTGATACCACATTGGGAAACAGCTTCTGTTAATTTTTGGTTAGATTTGAAAGTCCTGGAGGAGGGAAACCGCATGAAGAATAAAAAGATCCTGTGAAAAGGAAGGAAGGATTTTCTCATTGTTGATTTTAATTCTGCACACAATTTATTAAGCTATAGTAGACTCAAAATAGCTGCTCCATCAATAC
Source organism: Nesogale talazaci (assembly GCA_004026705.1). Lineage (NCBI taxonomy): Eukaryota > Metazoa > Chordata > Mammalia > Afrosoricida > Tenrecidae > Nesogale > Nesogale talazaci. Next base: position 134,809 of record PVJH01001006.1, on the reverse strand, counting down.
GAGTAGAATTTATATAAATGACATTACTCAGTAGATGAGAGTGGTCATCCATCTTTATCTTCTGCATTGCTAGTTGTGAACAATTTTAAAATGGTCTCTTCTTCAAAAATGAAAACTACATACACAGAGTAATAATTTATTCTTCCCTAACCATAATCAAGAAATAGGTAGCAGCTGGTTTTATACATCTGGTCTCCTAGAGAGAAAACAATGGAACATTTTCAGCCTGATCAAAATTTGCATTCAAACGCTGACAGTTAATCTAATTAGCTTTCTGCTCAATATATATATACATATTATAATATATTTCTATTTATTATGCTTTTCCATGACCCTCCAGACTAGATAATGCATGATGGTTACTATCGCTAGTTGAAACAATCCTTCTTTCAAATATACATTCATGTATCCAGTGTGTTAGTCTCACAGGTTTCAGAATCCCCAAACTAAGATTGTAGATTTGGAGATAAAAATTAAAAAGGAAAGCCAGAGAAAGGGTGCCCAAAGTAAGAATTTTTAAAAAAGGAAAGAAGGTCCATTGGGTATAATCTAACAGAGAAGTTCCCTGTGCAACTCAATCTGCAAAGAATGAAATGAGAAGTTATATAAGAATAAGCAGAAAAGATGGATAGAAAAAAGCCCAGGAATAACATAGCAGATAGGTAGAGACTAATATTATGTGAACAGGCTGTTGGATACATGAACAGAATGTTAAATACTATGCATAGTCAAGAAAGTTTAAGAAACATCTATATAAAAACAGCACAGAGTTGATTTTTTTATTGAAATAGAAGCTGTGGAAAGAGGCATCAAGAAAGCCAAGGTTGTGGGAAAAGAAAGGGGAACCTAATCATGGAAGGTCATTCATTAGCTTAAGAGTTTGGAGTTTCTTTTGGTAGTGTGGTGAATCGTGTTTCTCCAAAAAGGTGGCGTGCTTTGTTTTGTTTTCTAATCTGCTCATAAGGAGCCCTGGTGGCACTGTGGATGAAATGTTGGCTGTCCACAGCAGGGAGATAATTCAGAGGCATCAGTTGCTCTGAGGGGGGAAGATGAGGCTGTATGTACCCAATACACGAGAACTATGACTCAAATCAACTTCAAGGCCATGGGTGCTCGGTTTTTCAATAGGCTCATCATAGGGAATGTAGAGGCTATGAAAAAGTAGAAAATAATAAATCACACTGTCACATCACAGGGAGAAAAATTATGACCATTTTCACTATACTTTTTAGTGATTTTTAACTATCTGTACTTTCTCTTTTTACATTCTGGTGACCCTTTGAAATTCGTAAAATCGTGTGTACATATGACTCTTAGCTATATATATACATACATACATGCATATATATACACACACATATACACTTCTGGATTCCATCAGTCTGAATTGTAAAGTAGGGGAAAATGTTGCTTATAGGATTTTATAAATGTTTGTCATAGTGAAATCAGAAAGAGTTGCTGGCTTTAAGCCTCTTGCCCACAGACTTTCAAGTTTTCTAGATAGAAGATGAGCTATATAGCAGAAGAAGGGATTCCAAACCCAAACCCAGTCTCCTCGAGTTGAGTCGGACTCATCACAGCCCTCTACAACTGCTTCATAGGCATGGCTGACTCTAAGTCTTTAAAGGAACATATGGTAACGTCATCTTTCTCCTCCTCGTGCCCCATTCTCCCTCCGTTTGCACGATCAGCCCCCGTGGGGCGAGGCTCCTGAAAAGAGGGGGTTGCTGCGCTTTGCGGTTGTTAGCTGCCTTGCAGTGTTGCTGGCCCACGGCAACCCGACGATGCACAACAGATGGAAGCACTGCCCGGTCGGGCACCATCCTCGCAGTCCTTCCTGTGCTGACGGCATGGTGGCGCCCACGGCGCCAAGCCAACATGTGGAGCACCTCGCTCCTTACACTGCCCTTCCATTTGACCGAGCACGATGTCCTTCTCCAGAGACGGGTCTTTCCCGACAACATGTCCAATGTACAGAAAGATGAAGTTTGACCATCTGTGCCTCCAGAGAGCATGCTGGCCAACTTCTCTCGAGACAGATCTGTTTTTCCTTTTGGCAACGCATGGTCCTTTCACTATTCTTCGTCAGCACCGCCATGCAAATGCATCAGTTCTTCTAGTCTCCTTATTCAATGTTCAACTTTCCCTTGCGAAAGAAGCAATTGAAAAGACTCTGGCTTGAGTCAGGCTTACCTTAGTCCTCTAAATAACATCCTGGCTTTTCCACACTCTACAGAGATCTGAAGCAGATTGACACAATGCAATTAATGGTTTCATCTCTTGACTGTTGCTTTCATGAACACTGGTTGTGTCCAAGCAAGATGAAATCTTTGATAGCGTCAATCTTTTCTCCATTTATCTTGATGCTACCTATTGGGCCAGTTGTGGGTCCTCTTTACATTGAGTTGTAATCCATACTGAAGACTACGATCCTTGATCTCCACCAACACGTGCTTCAAATCCTCCTCACTTTCAGCAAGCAAAGTGGTGTCATCTACATCTCATAGGTTATTAATAAACTTTCCTCCAATCCTGATGCCTCTTTCCTCTTTGTACAATTGAGCTTATCTGATGATTTGCTGAGCATACCAACTGAATAAGTAGGGTAAGAGAATACAACCCTGATAAGCATCTTTCCTGACTTTAAACTACGTTATATTCCCTGACTCTGTTTACAAAACTGCCTCTTGATCCTTATACAAGTTCTGCATAAACACAAAAAAGTGTTCCAGAATTCCCTTTTTTTGTCAAGGTGACCCAGAATCTGTTATGATCCACATAGTTGAATGCCTTGGCATAGTCAGTGAAACACAAGCAAACATCTCTCTGAAATGCTCTGATTTCAGTCAAGTTCCATCTGAAATCAGCACTGGTATCCTTTGTTCCATATCCTCTTCTGAATCCATCCTGAACAGATAATATCTGCTACTGAATGACTCAGTCTGGTTTTCATTTATAAATGCGTAAGAATCAAATCACTTCACAGAAGTAGTAAAAACATTAAATCATCTATCATTCAAATGTCTTGATGATGACGATGGCCTTTATACGGCCCCAAGCAATTCTGATTTTATGGAGGGAAAAGAATATTTTGTAATGTCCTTGACATAAGTATTTCAATTGTGCAAACAGTGTAGCATCAACTAAATTTTTAGTTGTACTCCCACAAGGCAGTAGATCTCATCTGATTATAGAGTAAGCACCTGATATTTTGTGAGAGGACTTGGATGGAAACAAAGTAACATTTGGCTAATTGTTAAACTGGCAACAGGAAGGTGGGCAGTACAGACCCCAAAACTGCTCTGTAGAAAGATGTGGCAGTTTGTTTCCATAAAGCTTACAGTCTGGAAAACCCTGTGAGACCATTCTACTTTTTTCTATAAGTCACTATGATTTGGGATCAATTTGACAAGTGATTATTGGACAGTGGGTTTTGGTGTGGAATGGAAGCATAATGGGAAAAGGTGTGAAGGATAGTCTGAACCCTTGGTCAAAAACTCTATCAGGCAAATTATCACTTAAGCAGATAACTTGTGCTGTCAAGCAATTAGTTAAAAGCAATTCTATTAAGTCTACTAAAGTCTAATAATTGCTATTTTGAGTCATCTTTCAAGTGGCAGTTATAGGTATGTCTTTATATCTTTTTGGTTAACTTTTAAAGAATGGTTTAGGGATGAAATTTACTGATTGTCACATATCTGAGAGTGCCTTCCATTAATCTCTTCTATGGGGCATACTTAGGCTGCTTTTGAATTTCTATGTTTTTTCTCTCTTCCATATAATTAAGATCCATACAATATTTATCTCTTCCATAGAATTAAGATCCATACAATAAAGATTCCAGAGACCACTGGAACATTTTTAGTTTATAGAGAAAAATAAGGTCTTGGATTTCTAGCTAGACAACTGAAGACAAACTTTTCTTTCTCTTTCAGAGAGACAGACGCTGCTCACATTTCATAAAACAAACACACCTGACCTTTCTAGCTACTTATTTTGATCCATTGTCTTTACAAAAGCTAAATCCACTGTCATTAAACTGATTCAGACTCATAGCAACTCTATAATAGGGTGTTTAAGACTGAAATACTTTACTGAAACAGACAGTCTCTTCTTTCTTGTTTGGAGCAACTAGTAGATTTGAACCACCAACCTTGCAGTTAGCAGTCTGTGTTAGGTTGGGTTGACTAGAGAAATAAATCCAAAGACACTCATATGTATGTAAGAAAGAGCTTTATATTCAGAAGCAAGCATCCCAGCCCAGTCTGACTCAAGTCCATAAGTCTGATACTAGTTCATAATTCCCTCTGCAGACTCACACAACCACATGCAGAGATGCAAGGTGTTACTTTTATGAATTGGACAACCCCTGTCAATGGGTGGTTCTATCCCCAAAGGAGTTGCAACCCATAGGTTGAGAACCGCTACTGGAGATGAAAAGTCTTATGGATCTAATGGTGATGTATGCATCACAGAGCTCTCACAGGTCTTAGTGTGGCTCACCAACAGGAAAGGGGAGAGAGAGAGAGAGAGAGACTTGCCTCTAGAGAGTCATTAAACTCAGTTGCACATCCAAATGAAGTCATCAAGCTGAGACCTTATTGACAGGCTAAACTCCACCCATATCTTGTTACAGGCACCATTTTTGCAGAGAACCTAACTATCACACAGTCTAATGTCTAATCAATAGACTATATATTATATATATGCATATATATACATACTAAAACAATCAACCATGCTTTCAATGTTATAACTTATTTTCATTTTCTTTCCATTAACTTTTAGTGAGAGATTATAAAGGGCTTCTTCAGTGCCTAGAAGCCAGGCTCTTCTTAGATTGAAAATGATCCCATGTAAATATTTAATCAGATGCATGACTGCATCACTGAGTTGGACTAGAATGGGATGAAAACAGAGTTTGCCACTTTGGGAATGTCATAATAATCCAAGTAAGGTATAAGAAGAATTAGTAGAGTTGCACATATAAAATAAGTAATATGAGATAGGAGAGATAGATAGACGGGGGGGGGTGGGTAGGGAGAAGGACAGGATTAGGTTGACATTGCATGTCAATGAGGCTTAGAAATTAGGGTTGAAACAAACAAGTCTACAATTAAGTTTAGGTTCCTTTCTTTGTGGCATGGCAGATCTTAAAGTTGCCTCTTAACTGTTTAACTAAGGACACATACACACGTCACTGGGTTAATGCTGACTCATCCTGACCCAATGAACTCACGAGCAATGAATGAATCCATTCCACCTCACAGCAATCCTACAGGAGAGAATAGAACTGTCTTTTTGGATTTCTGAGACTCTAAGTCTGTACAGGAGCAACTGGTGGATTCAAATTGCTTGTCTAACTCAGTGTGTACCCGCCGACAGCAGCAGCACTCCTTCTGACTCGACAGGGCAGAATAGACTGTTCTGTTGAGTTTTCAAGGCTCTAATATTTACTAAGGTTTCCACGTCTTTCTCCCATAAACCACTGACGGATTGCAACTGCTGTCTTCCCAAGAGCAGCCCATTTCTCACGCACTTGTGCAAGCACAGTTTCTCTGAACAGTTGGCAGACCAGGCAAGTCTGGAGGGAACATAGTCACAGTCTTGGAAACCTAAAGAGGTAGTTCTACCTTGTCCTGTAGGGTCACTATGAGTTAGAATTGGCTCAGGGGTAATGAGGAGTCTTTTTTCCTCTTCATAAATTTCTGTTCTTTAATGCAAGTGTGTCACTAGTGGTGTTTTTGCTACAGCAGAGCGGGGTGACTAAGACACCCATATCAAGAGGTATTTGAGGATTATTTTCCTAGGCATTCTGTCAAACACCGTGGGAGGCATGGCAGAGTGAGCTGAGGAGGTGAAGAAATAGCCTTGAAGGATCTCCTTCAGCAGAGAGCTCCATGATGAGGGATGTGGACTCTGTTGACAGGCCAGATGAGAGCAGTTCAACAGGGGAGGGGCTGGGACTCCCCATAGGACAGCAATACTCTGGCAGCCCTCTTCAGTTGGAAGCAAGCAGGGGCCTTGACTTCTCTGCCTGGGCTGGCTTCCACGTTGTCTGCTGGTACCTGCCAATGATACCTAGATCCTGTCTGCTGGCCAAGCTGGAGAGATTCCGATTCACAGCCACCAAGGACCAGATTTCATTTGCTTGCCTGTGAGTTCAGTCGGATGGGCCAAGGTCTGCTCAGGTGCCTGAGTCAGGATCTTGGGTCCATGTCGGTTAGATGATCCTGCCTGCTCTTTTCAACCTTTTCCAAAGCTCTTTTCTCAGGAAATACCTCACTCACCTCTTGCTTGGTTGACCCAGACCCCAGCGAGAAGACCACTGGCCAAAGACATGCTTGACAGAAGCCTCTTGGTCCAACTCTTGGAGAAGTCTTTACAGGAATAGAAAGACTTCTCTTTCCCCCAGTGGAGCAGCTGATGGTTACAAATCACTGGCCTTACAGTTATCAGCCCAATATCTAACTCATTATGCCCCAAGAGTCCTGTATATTTGTAGGCTTACAAATGTTCATGGACAAATGCAATTAAATTATAATAAGATTATTTCATGAGTTGTTTATTTTTTAAGCTTGTGGGGGGTTTCTTTGGGGGGGGTTGTGTGCATGTCTTTATTTCTATCTAGAAATCCTTATATTTCTTATTCTGGGCACCAGCTTTCTTCACATTTGGTCAAATATCTGCATCTGATGTTGCTACTTTTCCTGAAAAATCTGTGGTAATTTCTCAGGAAACACTCTTAGGTACTGCTTTGCTTTGGCGATGAGATGTCTCTTGTTCTTCTGAGTCATGATTGTGTTAGCATTAGCAAATTCTTTCAATGGGTCACTGTCTGTAAGAATGACAAGATAAAAATTTGTGTTGTTACAGCAGCTATAATTTGGTTTGGAAAGATATCAAAACAGAACTAACTCATGCTTCTACAGAGCTGGTGTTAGTGGGTCAGTTTACTCCCATTAAAACCAAGATTCTGAATTTATATAGCTCTAAATGATGAATAGCTTTGAGACTTTTCAGATTGTGCCAAATATATATGCATCTATCTCTATATATTTCTGGGTAGAGAAATATAAGCAGATATAGATATACATATATAGAGAGATCCATATATGAGGGGTTTCCCCCCCCCCACACACACACACACAAATCTGCAGTGGGCAGAGCTTTCATAGGACACATTTTGCCCTGCTAGTGGAGCATTGAGAAACTTGCTATGAGTTAGTGCAGCTAGTGCTGTCACCTGGAAAGGTTCTCTCTCGTTATAGTGAATATTTTTGTAAAAGCAGTTTTGCTAGAACCTTGTTTTTTGTGATAACCGATTTAAGAGAATAGTGCATGGCTGTGAAATGCTGCTTCCTGCTTGAGAAAAATGCAGAAACTGTTGTGATGTTGAACACAGTTTACAAAGACGGTGCTATGAGAAAAACCTCAAGTGTACAAGAGGTTTTCCCATTACAAAAAAGGTGAAAAGTCTATTGATTACAAACCTCATTCTGGACATCCATCAACTTCTCAAATGGACAAAAACATCAAAAAAACCTGTGCACTTGTACTCAAAGACTCAAAACCAACCATTGAAGAGATAGGAGAGTTATCATGACTATCACTCAGTTCAGCAAATTTTAACCTGAGATTTGGGAATGAGAAGGGTGACTTTGAAATTTGTGTCTTAGATTCTGACTGACCAGGAAAAAGCATCAAGTGTAAACATGCCGGGCTTTGAAAAAAAACAGCTCCAAATTGATCTAGACTTTTTTCCCAAGGTTGTTACTGATACTGAGACATAGTGTTACGCTTATGACCTTGAAACCAAACATCAATCAAGCCAGTGGAAGACACCATTGTCACCTCGCCCCCCCCACCCACACACAAAAAAAACTTGTCAAGTGAAATCAAATATCAAGATGATGCTCATTTGTTTTGTTTTTCAGATATAAGGCGGATAGTGCATTTGGAGTTCAGTCCACCAGGTGAGACTATTGATCAAGCTTTCTATTTAGAGGTTCTGAAAATATTGTATAACAATGTATAACAAAACAAGGCCTGACTTGTAGCGGATGTAGGACTGGTTTTGCCACGATCATAATGCACCAGTTTTTGGCAAGAAAGAGCATGATGCCTCTCTTGTTCCACGCACCTTACTCACTGATCTCTCTCTGTGTAATTTCTTTTTGTCTCCATGAATGAAGAGGAACATGAAAGGACAGCAATCTGATAACATAGAAGAGGTGAAGAGAAAAAAGGGATGTGCTGTCAGCCATCCAAACAGGTGAGTTTGAAAAATGTTTCCAAGAATGGAATTGTAGATTTGACAAATGTATTGACCGTAATGGCGAGTACTTTGAAGGTGATAGGTTGTTTTGTTTTAAAAAAAATCAAATACATAGCTAAAAAATTCAGTTTGGGGGAGGGTGCTACTTCATCTATATTGAACCTATATTTTAAAAAGGAGTACTAATTGTGTGGTGGTTACATTTTGGGCTGCTAACTTCAAGGTGAAGTTTTCTATTCCAGGACAGTGTTACCTTCTCGGAAACACACAAGGGCATTTCTACCTCAGCTTACTGACTCGCTATGAGTCTGAAATGAGTTTAAACAGTGAGTTTAGTTTGTTTTCAGCACATAGAACAAGATATTGTTGCTTGAGAAGAACAAGAGGACACTGAATGGTCTGAAATCAGAAAATGCTGTGCATCAGGATATAACCTCTCACCATCTTTCTTCAATCTGGATGCTGAGCAATATTCTTGCTAAAACTAAAGAAGACTTAAGGCATGTGCTGATGAAAATCAAAGACTTAAGCCTTTGTGTGGATTACTAAAGATCACTGTAAAGAAATAAAAGACCCTCGCGATTGCATTAATGATCAAGATTGAAATTGCCAAGAATTTCATTTTACTTGGATCCTCATTCAATGCTCATGGAAGCAGCAGTCAAGAAATCAAACAATGTGCTGCATCAGACAAATCTGCTGCCCACGACCCCTTTAAAGCACTGAAGAGCAAGTATGTCATGTCATCTTAAGAACTGAGGGGCACCGGAACCAATAATACTTTCAATTGTCTCATATGCATGTGAAAGCTGCTCAATTAAAAAAAAAAGATAATGTAAGCATGAATACCTTTGATTTAGTGTTTTGGATAAGCATATGGGAAGTACCATGCTCTACGAAAAGAACGAACAAATCTGTTATGGAAGAAGCACAGGCAGGGTTCTCCTGAAAGGCGAAATTGATGATATGGTTTCACATACTTAGTAAGGCATTTTGTTCGGAATAACCAGACCCAGGATAAGGACATCATGCCTGGTAACATAGAGAATCACCTTAAAAGAGGAAGACCCTCAGGGAGATGGATGGATGTGGTGGCTCTAACAATGGGCTCCAACTTGACAATTGTGAGGATGGTTCAGGTCTGGACAGGGTTTGGCTCTGCTCCGTGTAGGGCTGCTGGAAGATGGAGCTGACTCCTTGACTAATAACAGCACATGGAAAGAAACTAGAGTAAGAAAACATGAAGCTCGCTATAGATTGATCACCTGCCAAAGACCCAGCACACGATGCGCTATTTCTAATCTTTTCCATCGCCTTTCAAGGTAGGGAGAAGTTTCCCACTTTACAGAGGTGCAAAGTAAAACACTGAGAAGTTAAAATATTTGTTCAAGTCTACACAGACAGTGCACAACATAGAGGGCATTCTCTAATCCAAACCAAACCAAATGAAAATAAAAAGACACAAAATAAGATTTTTTTTTTGGCAACTTAAGGTTTCCCCACCCCCACCCCCAGAATGTTGCCAATCGTTTATTTACTTATTTTTCTCACCTCAAGGGCCATTTTTGAGTATGAACAAGTTATTTATTCATTCATATAGCTCCTCTTACCAAAATGATCTTTGTGAAATAGATGGAGGACACAGACATACTTTTCAGCATGGGGAGGCTGCAGACACAAAGGTCACAGAATAGCGAATAACCAGATGAAAGATGGCTGTTCGCTGCATGAAGTACAGGGAGCCTTCAAAAGCTTGTGAAACAACTCTACTATCTTTTGATCCCACCCTTTGAAGATCCCTTGTACAAAATGCCATTTACATAATGAAGGTTCTGATACACACACACGTAAGCTTCCACGGGAAGGGGCATGCTGAGGTGAAATGTGGGAGGACTTCGTGAATAACTGAAACAAGGGTTGTTTGGGACTTTTTATGTTCAGTTTGTTTACTGATGCAACAAATGAAAAGAATAAAAAATATAATATTTTGTCAAAAGTATAGAAAGTTTTATGAAATGAATACATAAAGATAACAAGCCTAGTTCTGTCTAATATGTTCTACATCTGGACAGAAAGAAGATTACTATGGATGTTTGGAATACACTGTTGAGCAGATGAATGTTACAAAGAGTAAGGAATGTAAATTTATTATTTCCACATTGGGCGACTTTCCACTTGTCCACTTTAGAGAGAACCCTGACTATAAGTGTCATTTAACCACTGGCTCCCCAAATCCTGAACAACCAGTGAAAACCCCGCCCCTGACTATACTCCCAATTATTCCCAAAAAACTGCCAGAAAATAAGATTGTAGAGTGCCGTTAAACCAACTGCCACCACCGTCCCTTACCCACCTCCCCTCATCTATAGCATCCTTTCTGCATAGACTTAATCTTTCCTAACTTTTTTTTCTGTGATATTCTTACATTCATGAAAGGTGAGCACTGGGTATATCTCTTAACCCAGTGTCAGTCTGATCACTTATCTTCTGAACTTGGGATAAGCCCCTCACTTCCTCACCCCCCATCTTTTCAAAGCTTTGAAGCTCAGCCAGTGCGTCATGCTCCACTTGAGCTGCCCAGATGTGACCCACTTAAGCACATGTCTCTGCGCGGTCACCACTGTGTCACTAAGATTCAAAACCACACAGAGCTTCCTCACTCACTCAGACTGGTCAGCATTCCAAGTCATGGAAAAAACTCTCAAGGATCATGCTGCCCACGGAGCTGACGTGCTTGTCAACAAAATCCAGCTCTCCGCTGCTGAACACACACAATCCGGCACCTCGTTGGCAAGCTCCCTCTTTCTGGTGCGAGTCACATTTTATTCAATTAAAAAATGGGAACACGCTGTTCAGTCATGAATTTAAGCCATACATGGAAAATTTTCTCTTCAAAACAGATTCATGTTTCCATCTCCCTCAAGATGGATTTTTATGTCAACTGCTCCAAAAGTACTGGGTAGGATCAGGAATTCTGTTGTGTAATAATTTGTTAGCCATCTTCTCTCATTCCTTTTCAACAGTATCAGACAACGCTCTTTGTCATTTAAAAGATGATCAGCTGAGAAATCCTGGTAAAGCAACAGTGAAGCTCTCAGCTACTGACCAAAAGTTTAGCAGCCCATCCAATTCAGCTTCTCCACAGGAGAAACCTCAAAAGTGGTCCCATAAAAATCACATCCTTAGCAACTGTGATCCTTAGAACTGCCCTGTGGCAGTTCTGCTCTGTCTTATAGGGTCACTGTGAGTCCAAATCAACTCAGACACCTGAGGGCAGCAGCATTGACTTGACTCATTCTAAGCACTAAAAACACGCTTGAACAAGTGATTGAAACAAAACCAAAAAAGTCTCGTTACCGATTAACCACCAAAGAAGTCAAAATTCCCTCACAAAGAGAGCATGAATCCTGAATTTGGAGAACCTCCCAGTTAAAACTCTACTTCTTAAGTCTATGAAATCCAACCTTTGCTTATTTTCTCTAGGCCTCAGTTGTTCAAATAGTAACTAAAAAGTTCATCTTTCGGTGAGATGTCAGCCAAACACACACAGAAGAAGTACACCGGCCTGTGTGATCCACAGATTATCAATAATAAAATTCAAGATCAGAGGGGGTGGGGCAGGGTGAGGGGTAGAGAGGAATGTTATATTTTACCCTCAGTATTATGCACTACATGTAATGTTGCACACCTCGTGTGCTGTTATCATTTTTGAATGGCCAATCACAGATGTTCATTTAGAAAGATAAATGGTTGCAATAAAACTGGAAAAAATAGCCATACCACTTTCATCTGAACCAATTGATACTGGAGTCATCAAAACAGGAGCTTTGTTGTAAATCAGAGGCTACCAATATCAATTCTTGAGAAATTTGTGATTTTTATGGAAACTTGATCCACCACAGATCCTAAGAAGAGGCTAGTATGATCACACTTGAGCAAACATTTCTTCCTTTACCAGAGCAAAATAATATTCCTCAGTCTGGACACATATAGCATCCTAAAGGACTTTCAATGTAAAAATGCAAAGTCACATAGAGTGCTCAGTTCATACATTTGAAAGAATTTTGTGGTGGGTTTAGAGCAAGCTCATGGGTCAAACTGCTTACCTTTGAATCATAGTTCCAAGGCTATGTGAACTTTGATTGAGACAGGGCAGGAGACCAAAACTAGAGTTGGCTAGACCAGAGATAGAGGTGAGACTGGTTCTCTTGTAGAACAAGAGCTCAGAGAAACCTCTAGAATCAGGCTTTCCCTCTAAACCATAGTTTCCCAAAGTGGGCCCCACCGCCATGGTGTGTGGAATGATCGAGGGGAATTTTAAGAGCAGATACCTACACTTTATCCTGGATTCTGGGCTGGAGTACAAAAGGTTTTCATTGCTAGGGAGGTCGTGAGGAATTATTTTTTTAAGGGACCATGTAAGTTTGAGAATCTCTGCTCTAAACAAAGTCTTTAAGCTACTTTACAGTACAGTCACCTCCAAGACCTGCCCTCTTTTGGGCGACATTTTACTTTCAGGACAATATTCCCCAAAAACCCTTACCTCAATCCCGTCCATTGACAGCAGAGTGGAGTTCCCAGAAGCTCTCATGTCCACTGGAGCCGTCACAGAGCTTTCCTGCATGTGCTCAGGGAGGAAACAGATATGTTGATGGCTACTTCCTCCCAGGAGCATCTAATCAATCCTTCAGTGGTGTGTCTAGATGAATAGTTCTCTTGCTCTGACAAGAACTTAATGCTGGTAACATGGTGAGTTAGCCTAGAGTTCTGTGCCTCATCTATAAAATAAGAATTATTGGCCCTCAAACAACATAGTCCTGATGTGTGAAGGCCTTTATCTAAGGTGTTTTTCTTCCTGTTGCTGTTTCTTGGGGTGAGCTCAGGTGTTTGGAGAATGTGCTCTCAAACTCACTGTCATAGATTCAGGCTGACTCATAACAACCCTCCCCTCCCCCCAGGGATTTCTGAGACTGGAACTGATAAAAAGGAGTAGAAAGTCCAACCTTTCTCCTGCAGAGCTGCTGGTAGTTTTGAACTGCCAACAATGATGTAACTGCCCATGATGTAACCTCTACACTGCCGGGGCTCCTTGTACAGTATGCTAAGCCATGCAAATCATCTCTGTACACCAACTCCTGCCCTATTTCAAGGACCAACTGTGCTTAGCTCATGTTTTCCATGAGAATTTTGCTGGTGTCGCTGTTGTTACAAGATGCAAGACTGTAGAGTTTTTTTAAAAAATCATTTTGGGCTGAGCCCTGATGGCCTAAGTGGTTGAGAGCAGGACTGCAGCCCGCGGGCTTGGCGCTTCAAATCCAGCGGCTCCTCTCAAGAGCAGCACTGGGTAGCGAGCGCCCCATGACCACCAGAGGCAGTGATGCCCCCCCAAAAAACAAAAAAACAACAAAAAAGTCATTTTATTGGGGGCTCATATAACTCTTATAACAATCCATACATACATCCTTTGAATGTCAAGCGCATTTGTATATCTGTTGCCCTTACCATTCTCAAAACATTTGCTTTCTGTGTAAGCCTCTGGTATCAGCTCTTCTTTTTACCCTTCCTTCCATGCTATCCCTTCCCTCATGAACTCTTGATAATATATAAATTATAATTTTTTTTCATATCTTGTCATTGACATTGGTCAATGTCTCTCCCTTCACCCACTTCCCCACTGTCCATACTCCAGGGAGAAGGTAATATGTAGATTCTTTTAATACATTCCCCTTTCTATCCCACATTCCCTCCACCATCCTGGTATTACCACTCTCACCACTGGTTCTAAAGGGATTATCTGTTCTGCCTTCCTTTTGTTTCTGGTTCCTATCTGTACCAGTGTACATTCTGTGGTCTAGCTGGATTTGTAAAATAGAATTGGGATCATGATTGAGGGGGGGGGAAGCATTGAAGAACTGAAGGAAAGTTGTATGTTTCAACTTGCTACACTGCGCCCTACTGGGTCATCTCCTCTCTGCCACCCTTCTGTAAGGGGATGTCCCATTATCAATAGATGGGTTTTAGATCCCCAATCTGTACTCCCCCTCATTTACAATGATATAATTTTTGTTCTTTGATGCCTGATACCCGATCCAATCACACAGGATGGTGTGCTTCTTTGTTGCTTCTCAGTTAGATGGCCACTCGCTTACTTTCAAGCCTTTAAGACCCCAGATGCTATCTCTTTTGATAGCCAGGCACCATCAGCTTTCTTCACCACATTTACTTATGCACACATTTGTCTTCAGCGATCCTATCAGGAAGTTGGGAACACATTGATATGATTTTTTTGTTCTTTGATGCCTAATAACTGATGGTGTGCTTCCTCCATGTGGACTGAGGAGTGTCAAGCTAGGACATGGTTAATACTGTATAAAATGGTAAAAACTTTTTAATTAAAAATGGAAGAAGAGAAGACTCACTTGAGTAAGAGGCGTATTGGGGATTGAATCACTGTATCAAGACGCACAGCAACTGTGTGACCCACGTTGGTAAGACTTGACCTGAGATAGGTTATCAGAATGAAACGTTCCCATTCAGCCCTTTCTCTGTTTAAGCTCAGACACACTGAAGGCCATGAGAAGTCTGGAAAACTTTTCTGACTTGATCCTAAGGATATAGGTGACTTCTAATCACTATATCAGAGATTCTTTGTGTCCAGTGTTACCCCACTAACAGTGGGGGTTCACTGGATCTATCCCCACCTGCCATTCTGCAGCAGAAAAATGAGCTTATCTCAAAACTAAGGAACTCTTCTTCTTATAAGAGTCCTCTCAACCTGATGACAGTGTGACACAAGTTGTTTTATCTAATATAGTTAGAAAAATTCCCCTTACAGTTAGACTAAGGTACTTTACTGAATGAAGTCCTTATGGAATTTTTATAATGCACTACATTGCTCAAAAGCAGGTAAGGTGGACACAGATGTCACCTGAAAAGGGCGGGATAATGCTGAGGATCCCCTATTTACCTGCTAGGGATTAAAAATGAGGAGCCGTTATCTAGTCAACAAAAACATCTTGAGACACTAAAGAAACTTCTGTTGGCTTGCTGACGACCCACAATTGTTTTCCATCACTACCCTGAAGCTTGAGTTGCAGGAAACCAACTATGATTCTGCAAAATGTCATTTTCAAAGGCAAAGCTTTAATTCTCTATGTATTGTTTTCAAACAGGACCACGCAAAGACAGTCTGCTTGGTCCTGCTGGGGTTCCTGGCTGGTCTACCTTCTAAGTAAAGGCTGTTCTTCCTCCCCTGGCTGCTCCACATCAAGGTAATAAACACCTCCACTTCTGCATACCACAGTGAGTTTGGCTTTGTCTTGTTTTCTACTTGCTATAGTTACTCATTCACCTCTGGGCCAGGAACTTGATCTATATTCCAAAGTCACTTTCGTGTCATCCTTGCGCAGGGGCCATGCTAATCTTCCCTGTATCGTTCCAATTGTAGTGTATGTGCTGCTGAAGCGAGCACCAAAAGCCAGCTGTTCTTTTAAAAATTTTATTTGAGGAACATATATTTTGGAGACATCAACACCAGCAACAAAATAAAGTTACATGCATACAATGTAAGTACTATCTACATGAGGGTCATTTCTAAAGTTCTAAGTACCTATCTGTTATTCGTCACAGAAACCATTTTCTAATTATAGGTAAGAGCTAATGAGTCCAATGGGGTAACTAGTCCAAGGAACTAATTTCTCTCAAAGCTATGCTTTTGGTCTTTAGAGGTGCCCAAGAACAAAGAAAGGGACCGTGTTAAAATTAAATAGTTTGCTGCAGCTTAAATAGTGAGAATACAAGAACTTTGAAAGACGTCTACCTGAAGCCTTCGTACACTCTACTGGCTCAGAATAGGCAGTAAGCAAGAAAAACTCAGAGTCTGCACCGCAGTTTTGACAGAAGCTTTTCCTTCCGTCAACCACTTTAGAACTCCTTCGAAGTGACAATAAAATGACTCTATCCTAGAAGTTAATCCTAAAAATTATGACTTTTGAATTTTATCATTTTACATACACCCAAAATTAGTCGATAAACATTATTTCATTTCTAACAACCGAAGCCACTACTGCTTTTCATTCTCCTGGTGACATTGTTGGAAATTATGTCAAATTCAAGTTGATCCGATCCTTGGAAGAAGTAGTAATGATCTAAAAATAAAAATAAAATTCAGTTATTCTTTTTTGTTCTTAAAAACTTTTTTTATTGGTTATCTAGTTTGCATAGGCACTCGTTTGAAACATGTGGGGAGGGGAGTCCTCGGCTCTATTCCCAATCATCTCAGTGAAACGTTTTTTACTAGTTTTAAAGGATTGTTTGGTCTTCTTAGTCTTACAATTAAGATGCAAACGCTTGAGAAAAGTCACACTGCACATTGAAGAGCCCAAGGGGGTCTGTAGAGGTAAGGTATGGGACAAACTCACTGCCATCCAGTCAGTAGTGACCCTCCAGGACAGGATGCAATAGCCCTGTGGATTTCTGAGACTGTAACCCTATAGGGATGCAGAAAGTCATGTTCTCCTCCTTTGAAAGACTTGTGGATTCAAACTGCTGACCTTGTGATTTACAGTCTAACCCATGACCCACTAATGCTCTTATAGGGCAACCTGAAGGAGGGAAAAAGGCGCAGTATGGAAAAAATCTTTATAAAATTTTGGTCCTGTCCTATAATTCTGCTGAGACTGACCTTGTTGGGGGATAGTTAAAGACGATTCTCAGGCAGTCCCTGAGATAGAAAGGGGGTGGGACCGAAGGTATAATACAGCAAGGAAGTAAGGTACTTGAAGGTACATAAAAAATCCAAGGTGTCAGGAATTAGAAAAGACTGCAGGCTGCTATCTGGGTGTGGTGGCAGGGAATGTCAGACTCAGACACATGGCTGCAGCAACAATCACATTTCCACCCACCCCCACCCCCCAGCTGTCCGGTCACCTCCATGAGCCATTGCTTCTTCTAGTCACTTCTCATTCTTCTAGGTCACCTATTTCAAAGCACATGATCTTTATAGTTTCATAGTCGACTTACTTTCAAAATACAAGACAGCATCTATTTTAGGCCCAATTCCTGGGAAGGTCTCAGATATCAATTTGGGGTATCCTCTGTCCATAGCTTTTCTTGTTTCATCATATCTGGGAGCAAAAATCAGGGACTTAATCAGAAAATAGATTTAAAGCTTGACACCTCCCATCCAACAACCCATTTTCTCTCTGAAGGAGTCTGAACAAAGCAATTAAAAAAAAAAAACTAAACAACTGAGCCCTACTCAAGGTAAGTATGCCATTGCTTTCTCCCCGTGCTCTGTGCTGACTTATTGGAAGCTGATAAAATGAAGGCGATTTGATGATAGCACAGAGTGCCAAGGATGCATTTAGCTGCTTTTCCTGGTCATGTTGCATCACAGCTTCCCGCTGAGATAAAAATGATTTTTCAGAATAGGCAAACAGGCAAGGCTTTAAGATCCATGGAGTTTCATTAGCTGCTAAAAGCCAATGCTTTGTTGGTACCGTTTTCTGCCTGTGGTCAGAACTTTTGAAAGCTCACCTCCAATACTGGTTATTTACAAAGAAGTAAGTCTTATTGGTAAGTGGATTAAAAACAGCTGCATCAATTTTTCCCACATAGTAAGGCAAGCCTAGAAAAAATATGTCCCTGGGATAGTTTGGCTGTAGGGTTAAATTCCTAATTTGCCAGTACTGCTCATCTGTAAAGAGAAAAGAAAAGAAGGTGCATTGTAATCACACAAGTCATAAGAATACTAATAGGCAGTCGCATTTCTCCCAATTGCTTGCTTGTGCTTTTATGAATTTGCCATCCTTTTTAATCTATAGACTGAGGGCTAAACTAGTTTGCGCTGGGAACAACACCATTGCTTCATCCCCCCCCCCCAAAAAAAAAAAAACAATGGGGATTTTTCAAAAATCTGAAATAACAAATCCACATGAATTCATTCTATTCCTTTCTTTTTATGCAGTGTAAACTGTCAAATCTGGAATAAATAATAGACTAAAATGTACAAGTCACTAAAAGTTTAGATTGCACAGTATTGTGAATGCTATTAGTGCCACTGGATTGTACGTTGGCTAAAACGGCAAATTTGGGGTCACAGCTTTCTTTCAAATAGTACAATCTCTTCACAAATTGATGTCTGTTGAGCTGTTTTCAGAGTCACCATTACCAGTGTCATAAATGTTTTGGGGGAGTTATGTCCACATACAATCATGGGCCGTTGAGGATTTCTAAGCATTGCAATTACCTTTAAAAACAAAAACTTCATCTCTGCCTTCAACTTCATAAGCAGCTTGAATGGTAGAGGGTAAGGATGGCCACATGGACCTAATTAAAGAGGCAGCGCTCCTTGGTGACTCACGGGGCTTCCACCAGAAAAACCTAAGGACAGACAGGGGGAAAGCCATTGTGAACTCAACCATGAAATGTTTGAATGGGAAGGACCTGTGATATGATTTATATTTCCTTCCATTGTCTTTATTTCCTGTAGCATAGAACTCTTTGCAAACTTTAGAGACAACGAGCAGCACAAGGAAGGGAATTTAGCTTTTTTGATAACAATGATTTAAATAGACAACCTCATATTAGAAAGCATCCTAAAGTTTAGAACCTAATCTCTATTTCCCCACAGAAACTTACTTCTCTGTGTTTCAATACAGAAACCATAAGTCATCCTTGTATCAAGAAATCACATCTACTTTAACTTCTTCAGGAATCTCCTAACACTTGTCCTGTCATTGCCATGATGGTAATAGCCTAACTCCCCCCCTTTTCTCTTCCCATTCCACAATCAAGATTCCTACATCCAATCCCTCTTCAGAAGCTAGTTTTCAGGAGAAAATAATAATCACACATTTTTTGTGTGCTTCAAATTCTTTTCATTCCTTCACTGACTACAATATCAAGCCCAATACCCTGCATATTTTATCTCCTTCATTTTTTACTGTATTTAACAAATGTCATATTGGTTAGAGTGGAAAATAATGCTACCTGTCATGGAAGAAAAGGATTCTGTCTCCAATGGTAGTAACAGCATCAAACCTCAAATTGGGGTCACAGACCCCAGGATCGATCATGGGTGGTTGATTTCCTGTAGTTCCTAAAAACAAACATTTCAAGAAAAATTGGAAGGAATCCCCATTTTAGGGTCAAAGTCCATGTAACATCCACCTTTGATGAATAATTGCATTGAAAGAAGCAAAGTTTTTCTATACCCACAGGCCTATTAATAATTTTCATAGAGTTGGGATAAAAATCTGCTAATTTTCTGTTCAACTGAGGACTTTCTGTGCAATCTCCCCAACAGAGCAGTGGTATGCTGAGTAAAAAGACCACCACAGGCTGTGAGGTCTGAAGGCTCAGGTTTTATAAATCTTGACCCGGAGCATTAACTATGACTTCAAAAAACTAGCTCTCCGGTCCTCATGTGTAACATAAATGCAACACCTCTACTACTTACCTCCCATGGTCCTCTCTGGGCTCAAAATAAAGGACTTCTGTTACATCTTTATGAAAATGCCAATGTGAATGATGAATGCATGTTCATATGTGGTAAAGATAGTCAACTTACCATAAAGATATTGAATGGTATGTATGTCTGTCGTAGAAAGGCGGAATGTGTCGGTGTCAACATAATTGTAGGTTGGGAACATTATGGAATTACGATCGTTGGAATGGCCAAGACCCAAGGAATGTCCAATCTCATGAACAGCAACCAGAAACAAGTTTATGCCTACCACGAGCAAAAGAGGGAGGAAATAAGGTGAGACATTGATATTTGAAAAGGCAACCACTAAATGTGAGAGATAATCTCTACCCTATTGAATCGGTGCCTTAACTTTGTAACTGACATTTTAATCCACATTATTATTTTCCCTCAGAGGTAAGTTTTTGCCTTATAATAAATTTTGAAATCTTGGAATGCCTGTTGCAACCCCCCTTCTAATTTTGACATTCCCAAATAGCTCCTCAGGGGGAAAATTATCTTCAGATTACGAACCACTGCATTAGCAGACATAAAATAGTGTGGTGAAGTTTTCTAGCATCTCATACGTGTTTTTCTTTGACTCTCATGTCTCCATTGTATGGCTACTGCTGCTAATCAAGTCTCAGTAGTTATAGTAAAGGTTTAGTAATCATCTAGTGTCCTTCATAAACCCAAATAAAAGTTTCAAAATTCAAGTTAAGGAGATGGAATCCCTTTCTGGAACACTAATACTATTCCAGACAGTGAGGCACTAAAAGGTCCCATGGTGGTTCTATGGGTTAGGTTTGGGCTGCTAATCAGAGGCTACACTCTTAAGAAACATCAAGGAACAAATACTACAAGTATTTCTCACGCTAACCTATGTGCCAACAGCAGGAGCTACCTTGCCTCCGCTCTGCATTAAGTCACAAAGACCCCACAAGACACATTAGAACTGCTCATGAGGGTCTGAGGCTATCTGCTTTCCTAGAAGCAAACTAGTTCATCTTTCTCCCATGCAGAGGCTGGTGTGTTCAAACTGCAGATAATTTGGTCAGAAGGCCACTGCTCGGCCCATTGTGATACTGGCACTTTTTTTTTTTTTTTAGGCATCACTGCCCTCAGGTGGTAGGAGTAGGAGGCCCAGCCTTTGCTCTTGGGGGCCGGAATTGAACCTCCATCCCAGTGACCCGCAGTCCTGTGCACAACCACTACGCCACCGGGGCTCAGCCCTGATACTGGCACTTTTTAAAAGATTAAACAAAACCTTTTATAACTTGGCCTAAATTGGCATTTACCCTGCCCTCAAACTGCATATTGCGTCCTCAGTTCAATCAAATTTCTGTTTTTTTCCCCCTCTAGATTGCACGCTCAGGGGCCAGACGGTTTCCATCTCTCAGAAAGCATAGGTAGAGTGTCCTTTTAACTTCTTGGAGACTGTGGGTCACAAGGTTAATCTGAGAAGAAGCACGCTTCCTCAATATTAACACCATCCCCTGAATATCTCTAATGTGTGTCACTGTATATAGCTATGCTAGGTGAGGGGTACAGAGAGAAGTGATTAGTGTATGGAACACACAGGCATAAACTAATCTGAATCAATTCCCCCCCCCCCCCCCCCCCCCCCCCCCCCC
>PVJH01001006.1:0-113330 GCA_004026705.1 Nesogale talazaci | reverse complement strand
ATATCTTAAAGTGATCTTTTGGCCTACCATTAAAGCCTTGAGTCCAGAATTCGTCGTCATCAAAATGTACATCGCCCCCAATATCTCTTCCAGGCCCAAAAGCATGGGCTAGGACTCCATCCTTTCCATCAAAAGGCGCTACGTCTCCATGAGCTGAAAGAAAGAGAGAACATTAATCTACATGCAATCGAGCAGGGTGAATGCCACACATTGAGTAAATCCAAGTTCTCTACCTCTACGTGAAAAAGAAAGCATGATGTCAGCCTGGCCCACATTAATCTTTCTGAAGTTCAGGGGAGTCTCATCACTCCAGACTTGAAAAGCTCTCTCGAAGACACTGTGAACATCGCTCTCCTCCAGGTAAAAGGGGTGATTCAGGATCCTTTATCGTCAAGGAGAAAAACAGATCAAAACCATGTTAGTTATAGGGCAACACTTCCTCTTCTACTAGGAGTACTGAAGGAGAAATCCCAAATTATAAAATCCTGTTTCATTAAATACATAATTATCTTTCCCACGGGCAATTTCCATCACTGTGAAGGAGTTCCAAACAAATGTATACATTTTTGTGTCTGCTCCCAAACTCCTGCTTTTACCTACCCTGTGTGCTATGCATTTTTCTCTGCTATTTTATAGTAGATTCGGTTGTCTGTTCCTTTTATTTTCATCTTTTTCTGCCAGGTTTCATGCTAGTAAGCTGGACAGTTTTCCCTGGGTAAACAATGCTCTTTGCCATGGAAACCCTGGTGGGTGGATAAGCTAGCTACAAAGTTAAAATTTCAAACCCTCCCCTTGCCTCAAGGGAGAAAAAGAATGACATTTTCTACTACTGTAAAGTTTACCACCTTGAAGGTGGGGCAGGTTGAAGATAAAAGGAAACGGAGGAACAATCTAGGAAGCAGAGCCATAAATAGAAGTACACATAGGTGTGTATATGTAAATATATTAATTCATAAAAAGTAAGGTATTGACCTATGAACATATATTTATATGGCAATACATTGAGAAAGTGGGCGAACTCTGGGCCTCTTCTCAAGCCCTCCCTCAACACAAGAACGCTTTTTTCTAATAATCTGAAATTCTGTGATGCTCACTCTCCTGAATGATTGCTGAAGACAAACTGGGTGCATAAATAAATGTGGTGAAGACAGCTCATGGTGCCTGGTTATCAAAAGGTATAGTGTCTGGGGTCTTAAAGCCTTGAAATTAAACAAGCAGCTATGTAGCAGAGAAGAAGCAAGTCCACATGGAAGAAGCACATCAGCCTGTGTGATCCTAAGGTGTCAATGGGATCAGGTAGGTAATGGACATCAGAAGGCCCCAAGCAAGCAAAAAAAAAACCCCATAGAGGCCCCACACCCATCTGTAGACAATAAGACATCCCCTCACAGAAGGTTCACAAGGAAGGGATGAGTCAACCAGGGTGCAGTATAGCATTGAAAAAACACAGGGGGAACAAGGGGGAATTGATCTCAATGGTCAATGCACAGCCATCATCCTCCAAAGAGATGAACAACAGAAACATGGGTGAAAAGACACATTGGTTAGTGTAAGATATAAAAATAATAATAATGTATAATGCATCTAGCTTTCACAAGGGTGGGAGGAGGGAGAAAGAGGAGCTGGAACCAAGGGCTCACATAGAAAGCCAATGTTCAGAAAATGATGTTGGCAGCATATGTACAAATATGCTTGCTACAATTGATGTGTGGATTGCTACAAGAGTTGTAAGGTAAAATGATGTTATAAAAACAAATTGACCACCTTGGGAATCCTACATAAGATCACCATCAACAGTAACTAATTTGGGTTATTTTGTAGCTAACTATCTCTGGGCATTCCAAATGGCACATGGGCTCGTTTACTGACCCTGGTGGCACAGTGGGAGCCTTGGTTGGCACTTACAGCCCTCCGTATTTTCTACAAGGAGAGTGCTAGGCTTTCAGCACCTGTAAAGGTCTACAGCCTCAGAAATCTCCAATGGGCAGCTTTCTGCCTTATGTGTATTGATTGTTTACTTAAAGAAACCAGTACTTGAAGGCCCCGGAGGTCACGTTTCATTTTGCTTTGTTCCCCTCCAGTGTTCTACTATATTTGGTGTACTAAAAGCGGCTGCTTATGTGCTGCCAATGCACGGCTGCACTATTCCTTACCTGTAGGTGAGATTCTGTTTCCACCATATTGGCATCCCTGGTAAAACACTGTGAGAATGAACATCCGACACGCCACACCGAGGCGCCCTCATCTGCTCCAAAGTCGGTGTATCCAGCCGCCCGGTCACTGCCAGCCCAAAGAACTGCTGCATTTCCTGGATTTTTTTCTCCAGGAGGGGCTCGTTGGTTTTCATCTCCATCATTGACAAGCTTGGTGCTTGAAAGCCATAAAAGTTTTTCAAGTATTCCTGGAGGAGAAAAGCATATGTGGCAATACATTACAAAACCTACTACCCATGAAGTCACGTTTTGATGGGAGCAGACAGGTTCCTCTGTCTTCCTGGGAGAGGGAGAGAGGGTGTGAAGGGCTCACCACCTTGTGAGCAGTCCAAGCCTTAACCTTCAGGGCCACGTGAACTTTGGATACCTTAAGATACAGGTAGATATTTCTGTGGGAGGCGCATGACTCTGATGCTTTGAGCCAAGCATTTTAGACATCTGAATTTTAGATATCTGGTGGTTTTAATGGAAAAAAATTTGGTTGTCTTCTACAAAGATGTCTCCTTATCCCCGAAAACCTACCTGAAGCACCTATCTTTCTCCATCTTGTCCTGCCTTGGTCCTTTTCTTTCAAACCAATCTCATCAGCTACTTACCAGGACATTCCATGGAGAGCACTCAAGTTGAAAGGGAAATGCCCTGCCTTGAAGCCAAAGTGTTATAAAATGGGCAACTATGAAAATGTATAGTCGTTGACCGTAATATTAGGAAAGGAGGAAATTAAAACTAGGAAAATCATTGTTTTTAATGCTTGAAGAAATACCTGGGATGATGATAGTTCAATCAGACCATTGTTCAAATCTCTCAATTGCATTCCTATGGGAAATGTATAGTTGGAAAACCTCCCACATACATCTTCAACTAGTACCTTTTAGAATAAAGCCTGCCAGAGCAGTCAATATTCAACATATTATAATGTCAGTACTTACTTCAGCAAATTTCCACTCATGTTCTCCTGGGCTGTTCTCGGAGGCCAGCGGAGCAGCTCCAGAAGCAGAAAACTGCAGGGCAAGGACCAGCAGGAGAAAGTTCATGGTAAACCTTAAGGTTCTCTGAACCGCTTCACCCAGTTGACTCCAATCCTTCTCAAGTCAATTCACTTCAATGTCTCTTTTTATACTCTTTAAGCCAGACTCAGGGGATATAAAATCACTGGAATGACTGGTGGTTTATATCACCCTTCCATTTATCTCCATAAAATACAAATAAAAGCAAGATTTTATTTAGTGAGCAATAATAGGTGAAATCGTATCTAACTTCTCATTCAGGCAACTCAAGATTACATTTTCAAAATTACAAATAAATTCCTACCTCCATCCATACTGGGGCAGGGAGGGGGGGCAAGGGGAGGGGGAATGTGTAATAAAGCAATGGTGAGAAAAACAAAAGTTTCCAGATGGTGTAAATGGTTAATGAACTTCACTGCTAAACAAAATGTTGGTGGTTTGGCTCTACCCAGAAGCACCTGAGAAGAAAGACCTGGTGATCTACTTCTGACATACACGAGAGGTGAGAGGGGGGAGTGCCTGAATCAGGGTCAACACAAAAATCACTCACTGTCAATTCCTATAGACAGAATAGAATGACCCCTGTGGGTTTTTGAGATTAGAACTCTACTAGTATAGAAAGCCACCTTTCTCTCCCGAGAAGCAGCTGATGATTTTGAACTTCCGATCTTGCAGTTAGCAGCCCAAAGCATAATCCATCTTTAGTGTCACCTGGCCTGATTCATTGGTTGTGATTTTGTAAGCCACCGAAGCATAAAAATGTATTTGTCGAAAAACTCAGTTTCCTCCATTTTCACTCTCCCACCAAACCCACTGTCATTAAATTGGCTCCCACTCACGGTGAATGAATTTTCACAATCCTTTTCTTTTATCATTATAAATCATTTTGTCAAGTAAATTTTAAAGGAAGCTAGGTAAGCAAAACTCTTTATATAGAATAGGTAGGTCCTTACCAAGTTGTAGTTATCTGCTTAGAGAATTGTTGTAATCATTATTCATATATAGTAATGAAAAGTTCATAATGCCACAATGTTTTGATGTTCTGTGTGGGTTTACGGCCTAGTCCTATGACTTGAATTGCGTGGCTATTTGAGCAAACTGCTTAGCTAGGTAGAGATGCCAGATTTCAACTTTCCCTGCTTCCTACATTGTGGACCAGGCAGCAGGAAGAACTGCATATTTTAACCTAGCAAAGACAGGCAAGACTAGCAGACTGCCACGTCTTTCTCCTGCAGAAAGGCTGTTGACCTTTAAGCCAATGACCTTTCACTTAGTAGAGGGGTGTTTAGTCTCTGTGCCCCCAGGGATCTATTATAAAAGTTCACTCCAGACACCCAAACCCTGTAAAGGCTGTAAATCTTTACAGAACTAGGCAGACTGATTTTTCTCCCCTGGAGTAACTGGTAAGTTTGAACTGAAGAGCTCGTGGTCTGACAGTCCAAGATCGAATCCAAAGCACTACCAGTGCTCCGTATGCTAAACCCTTATAGATGATAAATACAGGTTCCTACTAGTATTCACTCTTCCCATTGGTCTGAAAGGAAGGCATGACATCTTCAGTTTGCAACCAGATATAGCTCAGGGATTCATGAAGAGGACACGCATGTAAGTGATCCCTTCAGATATTGAGTTTAACTTAAGAATAATAAGAGAAATGAGAATTAACTTGGCAGCAGTGGCTCGTCAATCTTCTGACTCAACTACTCTATAGGACAGAGTACAACTGTTTCTTAGACTTCAGAACACAAGAAAAGGGGCTTGTTTAGAAAACAAGAAAAAGAACTACTTTTCTACCAGGAGAACAATGCTGCCAGGAGAACAGGGTCTGTCTGTATCATTCACTGGTGCACTCTTGGTATCTAGAATGATCTGGATGTCCCTTGACTGTTGCAAAAGCTTGATTTGCTCAGCACTGAGCTACTAAACAAAAGACTGATAGTTTTAGTCCACTCAGAGGTGTTTTGGAAGCAAAACCTAATGATCTACTTCTAATAAATCAGTTCTCAAGCACCCTATTCAACACACACACACACACACAGTGTGGTCCTCAGTAGGAATCATCTACATGGTAGCTAACCCTGAATCGGCAGTTCAAAACCACCAGTTTCTCCTTGGGAGAAAGGGGAGGCTTTCTGCTGGTGTTAAAAGTTACAGTCTCAAAAACCCGCAGATGATTCTACCTTGACCTATAGGGTCACGATGAGCTGGCATCAACTCTAGAGCAATGAGTTTGGTTTTATGAGTCATTTTTTAACTCCATGGCGGAGAGTTTGATTTAGTTTGGTTTTGGACAGAAGGAACTACAAAAGGACTTTGGAATGGATTCACTGAGGGCAGCTCTGCGTGAAGAACACATCTCTGAAGGTGCAGGATGTACCTCAGATCAGAGTTGATAATAAAAGGAACCCTAAAAAATTTTTAAAAGAGACTCTACACCAGTAACCCAGTTGCCATTGAGTCCGATCAGACTCATCATGGCCCCATGTGGGAAAGTATAACTGTGCTCTGAAGGGTTTTCAGTGACCACTAGCCACAAAGTCAGCAGTTCAAAACTACCAGCCACGCTGTAGGAGAAAGGAGAGGTTTTCTTCTCTTGTTAAGAATTACAATCTCAAAAATCCACAGGTGTCATTCTGTCCTTTCCTATAGGATCTCTATAAGTTGGAACTGACTCAATGGCAGTGAGTTTTGTTTTTCTGGAAAGAGCATACTGCTTTGTAAATTTATTTTAGTTCTGTTTTCTTTTTATATATTTTTTATTTTAATAAATCATTTTATTGGGGCTCTTACAGCTCTTTTCAAAATCCATACATCCATTGTATCAAGCACATTTGTACACCTGCTGCCACCATCCTTTTCAAAACATTTTATATCTACTTGAGTCCTTGGTATCAGCTCCCTTTTTTTCAGTAAATTCTTATTGTCATTGAAAACTACAGTGATGGTCAATTTAGTATCAGGGATCTCTCTGGCTCCCAGGCATTCTTCTCTGGGGGTGGGGGGAGTTTCCACAATGCCTGGTGAAAGTTGGGGCTATATTTGGGAGTAAAGACTTTGACTCTGTGTGTCATTCAGAAAACAGAAAGAGAGAAGGAAAAAGGTAGCTATAGTCCCTTTTCTTCCTCCCTCTTCTTCATTCAGCTACTAGCTCTTCTCCACACAAGTAAGTTGTAAGGAGGCAGCAATGTTGTGTTTATCTCCAGACAGAGGCAACATGATGATCTATGTATAGGAATTGTGAGTGAATTGTTTATTTCCCTGTCATTGCCCTCCAGCAGCAAAGTGATTAATGCAAGAGGGCAGAGATAATGACTCAGCTATCTCTGATCTGACTTAAGGCCGACTGCTTTAAGGGAAAGAGTAAGGCTTGGCCTCAAGCTTCGGCTATGCTACCTGCAAGGTATGTGGTTTGGGGGCAGTTATTTTAAGTTCCGTTTCTTTATCCATGAAGGACTGTGATAAGAATTAAATAAGAGGGCTAAGAAAACTGCCCAGTATTACACCTGGCATAATTAAAAGTAAAAAACAATAAACTAAACACATTGCTATAAAGTCCATTCAGATTCATATCAACTCCTATCCCTAAATAGAGATTCCAGGACTGTAAATCTTTACAAAAGCAGACTGCCTCGTATTTCGCCTGAGGACTGGCCTGATGGGTTTGAACCCTGAGCTTGCATTTAGCAGCCTAATGCCTAATCCACAGTGCCACCAGGATGCCTTTCTATAAGCCCAGGTGTCTGACTCTGTGATCATGAAGACAACAGAAAGAAAATGTTGAACTTTGTGATGTCAAGACATCTTGAGGTTATTACGAAAGCTTGACCAGCTAGAGAAATGGGTCAGCTAGACTCAGAGAGGAACCTAAGTGTTCCCATAGAGAGGAAGACCAGTCCCAACATGTGGACCACTCTTTTCAAGCTGCCATCAAATGATATAAGGCATGGTATGATTTAATATTATGGAATCATATTTTCCTATACTTTTCTCCTTCTAACTTCATCCAGTTAGCTCTTCTGTGTTTCTTGGCCCAACATTTGGAACATCCTTGTCCCCCTGCATCCAGCCAATTATTTGCACTGTTTCCTTCCAAGAGCCTAAGCTTAGAGAAGGATGTCCCTCTAAAAGAAGCAGATGTTGGGGCCAGTGGGAGTGGTGGTAGGCGAGGGGAGCTCCCACAAATTCAAGTAAGGAGGCAGACACATATAGGGCAGGAGGAAAGCCCTTTCTTTTGCACCAAATTCTTCAGGGACTCAAGTTTGGTGTATGCATTTCATTCTCATTAAGAAAACTGCTGGAATTTTCCAATCCAAGTCAAGCCAATGAAAGATCCATGTGATGGACAATCCTGTGATGGACTTTTGTTACACCCAGTCCATCATATGATAAATAAGCCCAGCAAAGAAGAATGAATCACGCTTAAACCTCTTAGCAGCTGTGTTTTAGGTACATCTTAAGGACATGCAAAGAAGTCTCTCATGACTTTGGTCATGTTCTCCTCTACTTCTGGAGAGGCTGCTTCTGATTTTGTTAAGCAAAAGAGTCTCCTATACAGCCTACTCGCCAAAGTAGGGCATCTTCCTAGTCCAATCAAGTATCTTTCATCTCAACCTCTGAAGTCTCTCTCTCTCTCTCTCTCTCTCTCTCTCTCTCTCTCTCTCTCTCTCTCTCCCTTTCCCAAAGCATTTGGCATTCCTCAGTTTACACCATGGCATTTGAGCAGCTACAGAGATTCCAATTCTATTCCTTTTATTAACTGTTCCTTACTATTTGAGAACAGAAAGCAACCTGGAGGGCCTATATGAGGGTGAAAGGACTTCTCAATAAGCCCTGACGATGGTCCTGCACCCCTCAAGAAAATCTGTCAAGAGGACCACTCTGTTGTTGTTAGAGGCCTTCAGACACATGGCTATTCTGTGTCCAACAGCATAAAACACCGTCCGATTCTGAGCCAGCCTCACAATCGCTTCTTTACTGGAGCCTACAAGGTATAAGCTTGCATCACTCGGAAAATCTGGATTTCTGATGCCAAAGGGGTAAGTGGCTTGGTGGTCATTGCGATGATCGACAGCCACTATTTTTATTTTGGTCAGCAGCATTTGAGGCCACTGCTTAATTAGGCTACTGAACACTCGTGTCCGTTCTTGGGTTTAGGTTTGTTTTTCTGAGGCTTTCATTTTGGCACACGTGAATTTCATTTTGAATACAATGGTCTCTGATGATGTGTTTAAAATGACAAAAGCATCTGAGTGTGGTGTGTGCATGTGTGTGTGTGTGTGTGTGTGTGTGTGTGTGTGCTGGGGGGGGTGATTGTATTGTGACTGATATCTATTAGTTACTTGTTCCTGTTGTTTATCTTTGCCAGGGGAAAACTTTAAGTAATGAATTTAATCTAATTAATTTAAAGTTGTTACTGGTTTTCATCTTCTAACCTTGGACGAAATCGTTGCAACCAGTTTTGATAAGGTGATTGTGTTTCCACCTTAAAACAACGATTGCATGCCAGTTTTGTGTGTGTCTGTGTGAAAACTCTACAAATATGAATTAAAATATGTAAATTTACAATTGATTATATTTCTAATCTACCCGATGTTCAGTAAATAGATGATTATTTTAAAGAAGGAAAAGAAGAAAGGAGAGAATATAAATAAAGAATTTTTTAAGAAAGGAGAATTCTTATCATTTGTTCTACAAAAACAATTACATTTTATCCATCACTCTGGTTCTTGCTTTTCTCAATCATCAAATCAGAGAAAGCCTCCCCAAACCAACTAGTAGGGATATAATTTGTTTTCTTAATAAAACTATGTTCATTTATTTTATAGTTTGGATGTGCTACAATTTCAACTCTTTCCATATGGAAGAGATGACAGAGGTTCTCATCTTCTGCCTTTGTTGTGGATTGAGTGGTGTCCCTCCAAAAGTAGATGCTGTAAAGCCTAACCCTTATGCAAAGACGGGCCTTTCTGCTCTTGTCAAGAGCTACAATTTTAGGAATCCACAGGGGTAGTTCTACCCTGGCTAATAGGGTCCCTAAGGGTCAGAAATGACTTGATGGCAGGGAGTGTTTCTGATTTTTTTCCCTCTGGTATGCAACCATTTAGGAAACAGACTTTCTTTGTGTGTTCATGAGACAGTGTAAGTGTAGGTTGAGTGGCAGTGCCTGTTACTGCAGTAACTACAAACAAATGGGACACAGCTGCTGGAGCTAGGTAATTAGACTCCATATCTCACCTGTGCAACATCTGTTTTCCTATTTATCTGCAGTCTTTGAAAGATTAGAGGCCAGCCCAAGACCATAAAGTGGTGGGGATGAGCGAGGAATTCTCATCAGGTCAGATCGTCTGTGAGCCGAGGCTGATTCCTTCATCTTTTTTTTTTTTTTGGGGGGGGGGTATCACTGCCCTGGTGGTGGGAGTAGGAGGCCCAGCCTTTGCTCTGTGGAGCTGGAATCGAACCTCCATCCCAGTGGGCCGCAGTCCAGCGCACAACCACTACGCCACCGGGGCTCAGCCCTGATTCCTTCATCTTATGATACACGTGGCATCACATTTGGATTTAAGCGATGTGTCATTTTTGATAATACATTTCCTCCTAGGTCACTGGTGGATAGAACTATTACTTTTCCTTTGAAGAATCCATGATGAGAAAAAAAAATGCAACCATCAGGGATCTATGATGATACAGTATTTGTGGTAACTCCAATCTCCACATCCCAAAGTGAGGGTAAAGGATGCCACGCAATGGACTCTGACTCCTGACAACCTTGTGTGTGTCAACGTAGAATTCTGCTAGATTTTCCCTAGATTTTCAATGGCTGATGTCCACAAATTGCTCTCCCGGTCTTCCTTCCAGCGTGCCTCTGGGTAGACTCAAACTTCTAACCCTTTAGTTATCAGCTGAGTGCTTCACCATTTGTACCTCCATAGTGTTTGTTCATAAGAGAACACTAAAGCCATTGTGAGGCATCCCTTGGATAACCATGTACACACCTCAAGGTTCATTTCCTGTGTATTTTCCCAAAGTATGCAGAAGAGTGAGCCAGTTTGAACCTGTTTAGTCATGGTCAATGCTGAGACAATGGAACAGATCTGAGGTTGTGAAATGTGGTTTTACTGGAACAATGACTAGAATTTGGTGGGGGAATGCGTCAAAGTCCTATGATGAGAGATTTGGAAAAAGCATGTTGAACCCTCTCAGGACCCCAATGAAGGAAGTTAGGTTATTCTCAGACTTTGGAGAGAGACACAGATTCAAACAATGCAGTCAGTTACCCCCTTTAAGCTGGGCATGCTGTTTACAACTCTATTGGCCAAGTGTTTGGGTTGCTGAGTATCAGGCAGGCTGTCCTTGGTTTCCAAGAAGGAGGAAGAGTTTCTAGCAGAGGCTTGGTTTACAATATTTTCCATTGTGCTCATTGTTCTGGGACAGCCATGCTTTACAAATTCAAATTCATTCCGGTTTCGCTCTATCAGACAAGACTGAACTCAAAAAGCATCAATTTGCCGTCCTAGCCATGTGTGAGCCGAGAAGACACAGGACTCATCAGAGAACACTCTGGGAAGATTAATGCAGGATCATTCTCTGAGACCAGGATGGAGTCACCAGTGGGAAACTTTAGCGCTCATGACCATGCCAATGATCTTGCCAGGTGAACATGGATGAGATTTCCTTAAGCACCAATCAAGTCAGAGAAGAAAACTCTGGGAAAATCCTTTTAAGAAAATCATGTTAATGCTGCATGCTGCTGGCCTCAGAACATTTCAGTTCCCCACAGTCCAATATGAAAGATGATACACATTAAGAAAAAAAAAGATTGGATTTTAATGAGTCAATTAAACATTACTGTAATATTGGTACCAAAAAATAAACCTACATTCCCCACTGTCACCACCCCCTGGGAAAATCCAGTATTTTGATAGGTTATAGTGCTGTGCTTGACTTGCTCCTCTGTTTTTCTGTGGGAAAAAATCTGCCCAGTGAGCACATATTTTCTTTTCAGCTGCAAGTTCCCTTATTATAATTGGCACCTCTGCTGCAGTGTTTGGCTGGGTTTTAGTTATGACAGGACTCCCTTCACATTTCCCATATTACTCAAGAATCCACCATTTGCCTGTCCATTTGTCCTACTGTCATGACGTGTGTGGTGCTGTGATGCTGGAAGCAATGTCGCTCATATTTCACAAGCCAGCCAGGTCCCCCAAAGACAAGGGGTTTCAGCGAAGCTTCCAGACTGAGAAAAGACTCCAAAGAAGGAATCAGCTGTGCCCTTCAGAGAAGTAGTTGCCGATAACCCAATGCCTAGAGTGAAAACCCTGTCAGATCCTGAAGGCCTAACGAATGGTGGTAGCATTGTGGTAGCATATGTGTTTTCAAGATTGTCAGAGAGAGTGTCCGAGGGTGGGTGGTGTGGGTGAGGAAGTACTGGATATGTGACTGAAGAGACACTGTCTCCACAAAGCAGACCTGTCTTGGTCATGTGAATGAAGTAATGTCTGTGAGCGTCAAGCTTTCAGTATCTTCACTTGCTGATGGAACACAACTCAAAAAGAGGGAGGGTCTGGAAAAAGACAACTGCAAACATCTGTTAGAATCACTACTTGAAATGTACAAAGGATGAATCTAAGAAAATTAAAAGTGGTCAAAAATGAAATGGAATGCATAACGATCAATAACCTAGACATTAGTGAGCTGAAAGGGCCTGGTACTGGCGCTTGGAATCAGAAGACCATGTAGTTTGCTATACGTGGAATGACACAATCCAGAAGAATGAGGTTGCATTCATCATCAAAAAGGATATTGCGGGGTTTATCTTGAAGTGCAATGCTGGCTGTGATAGGATTGTATCTATCTATTATAGCTATCTCAGACTTCATGGAAATCTGATTAATAAAACTACTATTCCAATTTATCCACCAACAATGAAAGCTAGTGATGAGAAAAATTGAGAAAAGAACCCTACCAACTTCTTCCATTGGAAATTGATCAAACAGGTGATAAAGATACATGGATATTATTAGTGATTGGCAGGTAAAAGTTGGAAACAGAGAAAGGAACAATAGTTGGAAAATATGATCTTGGTGATAGACACGAAGTTCAAGATAGCATGATAGGATTTTTGCAAGACCAACAATTTGTTCAAAGCAAATATGTGTTTTTAACAACACAAAAAAACACGTGACCTGTATATGTGAACTCCAGATGGGATACACAGAAATCTGAGTGACTACATATGCTGGAAGGGATGGTGGAGCAGCTCCATATCAGCAGCTGTCACCAGGTCAGGGACTGACTGTCGAACAGACCATCAATTGCTCACATGTACTTTCAGGATAAAGCTGAAGAAAATTAAAGCAAGTCCATTAGAGCCAAGATACAATGTTGAGTCTATCTGACCTGAATTTCCAGAAAAGATTTGCTGCACTAAACACTAAAGAAGAGAAAATCAAGAAGCTCATTCATGAAGAAAGCAAAGAGTTATTAAAAAGAATGAAAAGACCAAATATATCAGAAGAGACTTCAAAATTTGCTTTTAACCACACAGTAGCTAAGGCAATGAAGTCAAAAAGCCGAACAGAAAATTTCACAAAGCACCCAGAGAAGAGAAATTACTCTAATAAAATGTATGCACGCCTAGAACTACAAAGTCAAAAAGGAAGAACAAACTGAGCCTATCATAAACTGGAAAAACTCAAGAAAAAATGCAAGTCTCAAGTTGCAACATTGAAAGATTCTATGAGCAAAATATTGAATGACACAGGGAGCATCAAAAGAAGATGAAAAGAATACACAGCGTCACTATACTGGAAAGCATTAGTTGACAGTCTTCCATTTCAGGAGGTAGCATATGAACAATAGTCAATAGTGCAGAGGGAAAAAATCCAAAGTGCACTAGATGCATTAGCCAAAAATCAGTCCCCAGGCATTAGCCAAAAATCAGTCCCCAGGAATTAATGGAATACAATTAAAATGTTTCAACAAGCTGATGAAACACTAGCAACACTTACTAGTCCATGCCAGGAAATATGAAAGACAGCTACAAGGCCAACTGAGTGGAAGAGATCCATATTTCCACCCATTCCAGAGAAACGTAACCCAATAAAATGCTCAAATTGGAGAACAATATCACATGCTGGTAAAATTATGTTGAGGATTGTTCAATAATGTCTGCAGCAATTCACAGACAGGAAGCTGTCAGTGTCTCCAGCTGGATTCAGAAGAGGACACGCAACAAGGAAAATCATCGCTGTTGTCAGATGGATCTGGGCTCAAAGTAGAGACTACCAGAAAGATGCTTACCTGTGTTTTAATGTTCACCTCAAGGCAGATGATTGTGTAGAACATAACAAACTATGGGCAGTCTTGAAAAGAACCAGAATTCCAGACTGCTTCATCACGCTCATCCGGAACTTGTACATGGATCAAGAGGCAGGGCAGCTCCCTCGAGTTCCCACCTGTTGTGACGGGTGCTTTGCTTTCATTTCCAAATAAACTATTTTTTCTGCTTGTTGTTTTGTGCTCTGTGATTCCACTTCTTTGATTCGATAGACCAACAGACCTTGAACACATCAGAGCAACATAACAATTCGTCCTGTGATATTGTAAAAAAAAACTGCCTATCTCCTTTCATGGCCATTATTTTAAAACCATGTTTCTTGCATATTAATTTGTGAGGTCAGAAGTGAACTTTGAAACAACTCAGAGGAAAAACCCGGTTGTTTTCCTCCTACAAGCACTTACATGAATAAACTTAGAATTTATAAAATTAAAACTTTGTCAGTATATCCTTCCTATGATGCATGCCGGAGCTGGACCTGATCTAAATTCCAGAATTTTCTGTATTTTGGGTTGGTATTATTTTGTTTGGTTTTTGTTTGTTCATATTAGAGTGGATCTCAGTCTTTTGTCTTCAGAGGACACCGTCTCAGATATGTTTTTTTTCCATTTTTGAATATATAAAGCCAGGATTGATGAACCTATAGAGACAGCAAGTAAAATAAAGGTTTTGGGGGGAGGGATACAGTGTTAGAGGAAGGGTGAAGGGGAGAGGAGTTCAAGGAGTCCATGTAGACAAAAAATGCTTGGAAGCTGTTTGTGGTAGCAATAGAACAATTCTGCTCGATGTGATTGAACTATTAAATTATATATATATATATATATATACATATATATATATATATCTTTAAAAGGCAGTTGTGAAAAAGAACAAGGGAATACTGCATAGTTTAAAGTAAAAAAATGTGTGTGTCAGAGTTGTATTCTTTCACCATAACTACTGAATCTGTTGCTGAGCAAATCATCAGAGAAGCTGAATTATATGAAGAATGATGTGGCAACAGGATTGGAGGGAAGTTTATTAACCTTCTGACTGCAGATAACACAACCCTGCTTGCTGAAATGAGGAGAATTTGAAGCACTTGCTGATGAAGATCAAGGTTTTTAGCCTTTGGTATGAATTACAACTCAACATAAAGAAGACCCAAATCCTCACAACTGGACCAGAAAGTAGCATCATAATGAATAGAGAAAAGTTTGAAGTTGTCAAAGACTTTATCTTGCTTGGATCCACAATCAATGCTTAGGGAAATAGCAGGCAAGAGTTTGAATGCTGCACTACATTGGGTAAATCTGCTGAAGAGACCTCTTCAGAGCATTGAAAAGCAAGGAGGCTCCTTTGGGGACTCAGGTGTGCCTGACCCAAACCATGGAAATTTTCTCATATGCATGTGAATTACTGAATCTGTTGCTGAGCAAATCATCAGAGAAGCTGAATTAGATGAAGAATGATGTGGCAACATTATTGGGAAAAGAATAATGTGAAAGGTAGATGGAGTAAGGAAGACTGAAGAGGAATTTATATTTTTGAATTATGCTGCTTGAAGAGCTGGACTCCTTGTATCCTTCCTTAATGTTCTTTTGTGTCTTCTCTTCATTCTATTGGGTAGCAAAAGAAAAGAAGAAAGCAACATTTTTTTTTCTTTAACGAAATGAGGTACTTTTTAGGAGAGAAAAATGCGGAGCAAAACTGGGAGTCATAAAAAAAGATCACAAGCTTTTTAATCCATTCATCAGTTGATGGAAATATAGACTGCTTCCAACTCCTTGCAATTGTGAACTGTGTGCAACAGAGCGTAGAGTCACAGATGGAGTGCCAAGGATATACTTTGGGGCAGGGTATTGGCACCCCATCTGAATCAACCAGGGGTCACTCTAGGAGGTCAACTATAGACCTTGAACTTTATACAGGTTTTTATATTGCTATTATTTTTATTATTCTGTTACATATTGTATAGTACATTGAGGGGGTTTCTTGCTGTTGCTATCACTGTTTTATTTGCTTAAGTTGCTCCATTTTAGGAGACCTTTTTTGTGCATATTGTTACCTCTGCAGGTCTATCTAGACAAGATAGACTGGACAAAGAGGTTGGAGGTGAAAATGACAGGACTAATGGTTCCAGGGTAGGGGGCATTGAAGAGGAGGGGGAAAGGTGGTGATGTCGACCAGCCCAGGAAAAAGGGAATAACAATTGATATAAATGCAGGGACAAGGTGGATGAGAGAAGGCCAATAGAGATTGATTAAAACTAATGTAACAGAGAGAAAACACTGAAACCCAAATGGAGACTGAGCATGACAGAGGGACAAGAGGGAAGCAAATGGAAATAGAGGAAGGAACTGGGAGATAATGAGCATTTATAGAGGTTCAAATACAGGTATCTACATAGAGGCATATATTTATAAGTGAGGATAGGGAAAGAGATTAACGTGTATACTTAAAGGGTTAGTAGTAGGACAACAGATGGGCATTGGACCTCCACTCAAGTATCTCCTCGGTTCAAGAACACTTTGTTCTATTAAATTGGCATTCCAAGATGCTCACCTTTCCGACATGATCACTAAAGACAAATGTGTGCATAAGCAAAGGTGGCGAAGAAAGCTTATGGTGCCTGGCTATCAAAAGATGGAGTATCTGGGGTCTTAAAGGTGAAAGTAAACAAGCAGCCATCTAGCTCAGAAGCAACAAAGCCCACATGGAAGAAGCACACTAGCTTGTGGAATCATGAGGTGTCAAAAGGATTAGATATCAGGCTTTAAGAACTAAAAAGCATAACATTGCGTGCTCACTTTCCTGATATCATCGCTGAGGACAAATGTGTGCATAAGCTAATGTGGTAAAGAAAGCTGATGGTGCGCAGCTACCAAAAGATATAGCGTCTGGGATCTTAAAGGATTGAGTAAGCAAGCGGCCATTCAGCTCAGAAGGAATAAAGCCCACCCGGAAGAAGCACACCAGCCTGTGTGATCATGAGGTGGTAAAGGGATCCGGTGTCAGACATCAATGAGCTAAAATTATATTATTATTAATGAAGGGAAGTACAGATTGGGGACCCAAAGCCCATCAATAGGTGAGGTGACATCCTCTTGCAGAGGGGTTGCAGAGAAGATGAGCCAGTTAAGATACAGGGTAGGAGCAACGAAATATGCAACCTTTCTCTAGTTCCCATGCTGCCTCCCACCCACTATCATGACCCCAATTCTACCACATAAATCCAGCTAGACCAGGAGATGTACAATGAAGTTGGAAACATGGGAAACTTAGGATAGATGATCCATCAAGACTAGTAATATGAGTGGTAATACCAGGAGGGTGGAGGAATGGAGGAATAGAAAGGGAGAACCAACTTCAGGGATCTACACATAGCCTTCTCTCTGGGACACGGACAACGGGGAAGCGAGTGTTGGGACACATTGCACAGTGTACAGGAAGAAAAAAATAACAATTTGTAAATTACTAAAGGTTCAAGGGGAAGGGGGGGAGGAAGAGTAATATAGGGAGCTGATACTGGGGACCTGGAGGGAGGGAGGATGTTTTGAGAGTGATGATGGCAATGGGTGTGTAAATGTGGCCTGCATATAATTGATGTTGGTATGGATTGTGATGGGAGTTGTATGGGCCCCCAATAAAATGATTCATTAAAAAAAAGTGGGGGAGGGGAAAGGGGAGCTTTTTTATTTTTTTTAAAAGAGGAGCTTGTACCAAGGGCTCAAGTGCAAAATGTTTGGAAATGTATGTGGCAGCATGTGTGCAATGTGTACAAATGATGTACTGAATGTTGTAGTAGTTGTAAGAGCCCCCAATAAAATTATTAAAATTAAAAAAAAAAGATCACAAGGTGAACAATGACACCAGAGGGGTTGCCATTGTTGCTAGGTTCCATCAGGTCAGTTCCAATCCACAGAGACCTTGTAGACAACAGAAGGAAACAATGCCCAGTCTGGCACCACGTTCTCAGTTGTTCCTGTGCCTGAGCCCATTGTTGCTCTCCCCTCCTTCACTTCCCCCCTACCTGACCTCCATGATGACTCTCTCTAGAGACTGGTCTCTCCTGACAATATGTCCACAGTCGGTAAAATGAAGTCTCTCCATATTGCCTCTCTGGAACACTCCGGCCATATTGTTTCCAAGAAAGATTTGTCTGTCTTTTTAGCAGTTCATGGCACTTGTAATATTCTTCTCCAACACAGCAATTCAAATATATCAATTCTTTGTTAGCCAATGTCCAACTTTCCCCTGCATACGAAGCTATGAAAACACCATGATTTGTGCCAGGAGCACCTTAGTCTTCAGAGTAACATCGTTGCTTTTCCATAATCTGAAGAGAGTTTGTGCAGCAGATTTACCTAAAGCAATATGTCTTTTGATCTGTTAACTGCTGATAGTAGGGGAGAGGAAGCATTGCAGAACTAGAGAAAAGTTGCATATTTCATCATTGCTGTACTGCACCTTAACTGGCTCGTTTCCTCCCTGCGACTCTTCTGTAAGGGGATGTTGCTTCACCTATAGGGGTGCTTTGGGTCTCCAATCTGTACTCCCCCTCATACATAATGATATAATTTTTAGTTCTTTGATGCCTGATACCTGATCTCATGGATATTTTATGGTTACACAGGCTGTTGTGCTTCCTTCATGTGGGCTTTGCTGCTTCTGAGCTAGATGGATGCTTATTTACATTCAAACCTTTAAGACCCCAGATGCTATATCTTTGATAGCCAGGCACCATCAATTTTCTTCACCACATTTGCTTATGCACACATTTGTCTTCAGTGATTGTGTCGGGAAGGTGAGCATCATGGAACTGTATCTCTTTTAAAGTCCATTGGCCACTCTGTCACCTTTCCATGGGGCAGAGAATGGATGGGAAGTCCTCACTGCTGAGGCGGAGGAGTCAAGGATAGGGAACAAACTGGGAGACCAAGGCTAGCCTCACCCTTCACCCTTCCTCTTGTTGACCCAACCTTCACACTCTTGCCCACTCCTGTCTCACCAGTGCTGATAAACAAGGAGAGAAGCTTTGGTTGGAGCAGGTGCAGCCCTCAGCAAGGCCTGTCTTTTGCCCCAACACCTCTTCCCCCAGACCTCGAGGACCAGAGCTTTGTGTTGGTCATGGCCTAGCCAGTTCGAAAGCAGGTGTGTCTTCTGGCTTCTTGGGGTCTTAGGCAAGGCCGTAGAGGTTGCTACTACAGGTCTGGGGTGGAAGCACTCAGATACACCCTCAGGTCAGATAAGGTGGACTGAACCAGCTTGGCAAGGGTGATCTCATGCGGCAACTGACAGTAGGTGGTGTAGCAGAGGCAACCCCTGAAGGAGCAGAAGTAGTCACCACCCTGAGCCCTTTTGACTCAGAGGCTGTCAATGAGGGAGGCATGCTGTAGGGGTCCTCCTGGATTGTGTCCACCTGGCTCTGCACCATGGCCAGATCCACCATCACCTGCAATGGCCAGATGAGTATGGTCAGTGGCTCATTGTGCATGGGGATAACACAGCACAAGTAGATGCTGCTGCTCTGAGTGCCAATAGTGCCCCCGGGACCCTCAGGCACTGCCACTTACACCTCCCCTGCCCTGCCCAGTGCCCCTCCAGCTTGCAGTCCCATCGTGTGACTGCCACTGCCACCACCTTTCTTGATTTAAAACCACACAGTATTCCATTGTTCTTTTCCCAAAAAGTCTTCTTGATACACATAAAAGTTCCACATGAACTCAATGAAGTGTCCTGGAATTCCTGTTCTTCTCAAGACTGCCCATAGTTTGTTCTGATCCACACCCATGAAACACAAGCAAAGATATTTCTGGCATTCTCTGCTTTGATCCATCTGCTATCAGCAATGGTTTATCTTGTTCCAGGTGCTTCTCTGAATCCAACCTGGATCTCTGACAACTAACTCCCTGTTAATGTATGGCAGCAACTGTTGTTAGCTGATCTTGAGCAAAATTTTATTTGTGTGTGATATCAGTGGTATTGTTCTATAGTTTGAGCATTCCTTGGGTCACCTTTTTCTGGACTGGGCAAAAATAGGTTCTCTTTCAGTCAGTTGACCAAGTCTTTCAGATTTCCTGGCTTGGATGAGTGAGTGCTTCCAATGCTTTGTCAGCCTGTGGAAACATTCCCATTGATATTGTGTCCATTCCAGAAGCCATTGCCTTCAGG
Source organism: Nesogale talazaci (assembly GCA_004026705.1). Taxonomy (NCBI): domain Eukaryota; kingdom Metazoa; phylum Chordata; class Mammalia; order Afrosoricida; family Tenrecidae; genus Nesogale; species Nesogale talazaci. The sequence continues at coordinate 93,621 of PVJH01001006.1, read as the reverse complement.
GCAGCTTGAACTTCTTGTTTTGGCACCATTGGTTCTTGTTCATATCTCATTTCTTGAAATTGTGGAAGGTTGACTAGTTCTCTTTGGTATAGTGACAGTTCCATTTTCTGTTGATGCTTCTTTCATCGTTCAATATTTTGCCTGTAAAATATCTCAATAGTATACTTGAAACTAGTATTTCTTTTTTTAGTTCATTTTTTAAATCATGCTGAGCATGATTTTCTCTTTGGGTTTCCTAATTCTAGACCTTTTCACATTTTAGAAAATTTGAAAGGGAAGCTCAAGAAGACAAAGCCAAATACTGAAATGTGCAAAGGATGGGAAGGTACACTCTCCTTCAAGCAATCAACCCTTTGAGATAAAAAGGGCAGCTTTTGATCAAAGATAAAGTTCAGAAAGATTAAGAGAAGAGGAGGAATGGGAACAGCTTTATCTAAGACCTTTTATTGGAACCCTTTCCAAAGCAGTCTGTAGTAGTAGCTGGATGACATCTAGTTCTTCTGGCCTCAGGTCATGGAGGCCAGGGTTCACGAGGTTGATCAGCCATTTGGACTATTTGATTCCTTACATAATTGGTTTCCTTTACTCTTCTTTGCTCTGTATAAGGAGATGCCAATAGAGATACCTAGGGCAAGGTAGGGAAAGGTAGGGGTGGGGGAGCAATCCTTATGACAACAAAAACAATTTCAGTGTTTGCGATCTGTCAGGCACTCTGAAGTTTGTCACCCAGACCAGGTTGAAGGCTGATGTGGCCTGGCTGTCATGGCAGCACTAGTTGCGAATCTGAAGAGCTCCGTCTTATTCATGTCTACAGGTATTCTCAGTATGGACCCCCACTAGTGGGGGGACCCATGATTTCCCTGTGTTCCCTCTCTGGAAACACTAGATTGAGAGAGACAAGTCTTTACCTCTTTCTGACTCTCATGTAACAATGAACAAAGCTCTCATGGTCATGGTCATAAACTGAGCTTACAGTCTCTATGGAAAATAGGGAATAGCATAGACAATTACAATGCAAAGAGGAGGAGCTCCCACCCCTCATCCAGACCTGGAATCATGGGAGACTTTTCAGATGAAAGGGCATTTAACATGGGATCTGAGGGTTAATGAGGGCCTTTGCTGGGGTAGGGAGAACTGGCATGTAAAAGATAAAAAAGGAGGAAGGGTATGGCATCTTTAAGGACCTGAATGAAGTATGTCCAATGTATAGAATGGATGACTTTAACAAGCAGAAATTTATTCTCTCATAGTTTAGGAGGCCAGAAGTCCAAGCTCAGGACACTCGCTCTAAGGCAAGGTTTTCTTCCCATGTCAGATCTTGGGGAAGGAATGTCCTTATTTCCTTCCAGCTTCTGTGAGCATGGTGTCTGCTGGAGATCTCTCCCATGTTTTGACATCAATCTTCCAGTGGGTCTAGGCGCTATGAAGCACAGGGGTCCTGGGCCCAAGGAAGGCATTCCACTCTTGGCTGTTCTTTTTCAGTGGAATTGATGTGAGATTTCTTGTGTGGGATTTCTGCTGCCCAGTTAAATCTCACTAGCAAGCTCTTCAGCAGAGTGATAAAGCTTTCTGTGTCCATAAAGACCTTCAGCCTAAGAAACCACCAGGGGCAGCTCTTTTTGGCTAGAGGGTTGATGTGGGTTGAGATTGACTTGATGGAGGTGAGTTTGTCTGCCCGTCTGTCTATCCGATTTGGAGACCGTGAGACCTGGGTTCTGAGCATCACAGAGGGAAGGATTTACACCGGATAGAGCAGCTTGACCGCCCAATGCAGAACAATAACATATCACTGGGAATCATAAGGAATTCTGGTGGTGACTACATAGTGGACTGCTTATAACAAGGGAAGTAGTTTGCATTCACCAGCCTCTCCATGGAAAAACAATGAGGCTTTCTGTTCTGATCAAAACGCAGTTCTCCTCTGTCCCATAGAGTGGCAATGAGTAGGAATCCACTGGATGGCAATGGATTGAGAATCACAATCTACCCAAGTGGCTACCCAACATCATAGGGAGACACAATTCTGTCCATAACAAACTCCTTTCAAAACACACACACACTTGGAAAACCACTAAATGCTGCAAAGATTGAGAAGGGAGTGGGAGAGGGGGGAAGGAATGAATGTTTTCTTGCTCAAAGGAAGACCCTGGAGGCCAGACAGAAGAGTAGTCAGCATGTGGTTGGATGAGTCACAGTGGGAAGGAAACCTCTAATTTCCATGGAAACCACTCCCATTCTGTGGACTTTCCTCTCTTCTCAATGTGGGTAAGCCTGTCATGGGAGTTACCCTTCCCTCAGGTCCCCGTGATCGGCACAAGAAGTAGGATTTTCTCTGAAAGGAAGTCGAGTCTGCAGAACCACTTTAGTTCCCCAAAGTGTTTAGATTTAATTCATTTCACCCCTCAGGCCATCATGCCCCTCCACAGACCTGCATTCTAGGAATAAGAATGACTCATTCAAAGTAGTCAAATAAACTGTGTCTCTGTACCATAGTCAATGTGTCACACAGTGAATAAAAAGTCCAGCACTTCCCCTTCTCTATGGAGAATTGACATGCTAGAACGGTTGGGATGACCACACTGAGGAAAGCCCAAATCCACCTTCCGGCCCATCCGCTCCCTCAGCATCGCCGGTGGTGGAGCTCTCCCTGGATGTCAGAGGAACCCCAGAGTGATCTAACCTTCCATACCCTAAACATATGTTGGACACAGTTGATTTTATTTACATTTCAATCTTTTCTCTCCATGAGTGTAAAAATCACCAGGTCTTGTCATTGCATGATACCTTACAGGCAACAAAAAGTTCTCCTATCTAGGTTTTCAGTTATCTTCTCCAACTCGGACAACACTTAGCTCATGCAGATTGGGGTTGGCTTGATCAGGTGCTTTGGGATTTTGCACACCGGAACAGAGAGATAGCCGTTTTTCTTTCCTCGGCTGTTTCCCACCTACCCTGCTGTCTCTTAAGAATATTTCCCTCAGTCTTCTCTGGTGAGCCCTGCTAAGAGTAGTGGTTACAAACTGGGCTGCTGACAACAAGGTCAGTGCTTCAAACCACCATCAGCTCTTCGGGAGCAAGAGTGGGGATTTCGATTGCTGTGAAACCTGCAGCCTCCGGAACTCACAAAAGCAGTTCTATCTTGTGCTACAAGGTCACTGTCAGTAGGAATTGACTCCATGCCTGGGAGTGTGGTTTTTTGAGTGAGGTTTTCTCTGAACTTCTGTTATGTCTTCACTAGAGGCTCGATAGCCAGGATTGTCTTAAATGTTCAAAGATGTGATTATGGAAGGATGGAAACTACTTGGACACAAAATATGCATCAGAATATTTAAGAGCACAGGTTTGGGGGTTCCGCAGACAAAGTTCACACTCTGGTTCTATTTCTTAAGGAAATAAGAGCTTTTTTTTTTTTTTTTTTTAAATAAGAGCTTTTCACATCTTAGTTCCATGGTTTTTCTTTTCTGTAAGCATAATAACATTGCTCAGAAGGTCAGCTGAGAACAAAGGTACTCAGCAAAATACCTGATGCAGTCCATAAATATTTGTCATTAATAATAATATCATGTAAAATAATGAATGAGCCTTTTCCTCAGAAGGAAAATGTATTACTTGTTCCCCTTAAAAGTAGAGATAGAGTCAACTCTGCAAATCATTTTAAACCTCCCATCTGTTTTTGTTTTGCTTTGTTCACCTACAAATCATTCTCTGACCTTTCCTTTAGTAAAAACATATTTACTTTGAGGATATCTCTCTTACCAATCTCACAGGGTCATTGTGCTGGGAGACTGTCAGCCCAGTTTGGGTCAAATGATCCCTGTACCAAACAAATGTGGCCAAGGGTTTTAAGCCATGAGAACTAGATTCTCACGCTCTCTCCCTTCCTGCTGTCTAATTCTTGAGTGAAGGGATATACAGTAGAAACAGTTGAGTGGAATCATTTTAATGACAGAGTTTTTAAAAGTCTGGATTTCTAATCCTGAGATATAAGGATTGGTGTGACTCCCATCCTTCCTAATACCCAAGAGTTTAGCATTCTTCTTTCTTTCTTCATTATTCTCTCTTTCAGAAAACCTACACAAAAAAATGCTGAATGATACAAAGTGGAATAAAGCCAAATGAGAGAGGCTAAGCAATTTCCTTTGAAAGAACCTACTCTCATTTAGCATGATGAAAGAATTTTCATAGAGTGGGTAGCATGTCCTGAAGTCTCCACTCAGATAGGCCAGGCACTATACCCATTTGTGATAGTTAGATTTTTGGTGACAACTCAGCTCCCATAAGAATATGTGGGAGGAGTATAGCCTTTGAATCAGATCACAACTTGATTGGAGGGTGACAGAGGTGAATGGTTCTCTGGAGGCTAGCCTGCCTCTCTCTCTCTCTCTCTCTCTCTCTCTCTCTCTCTCTCTCTCTGCTTCGCCTTCCTGTTGGTAAGGTATGTGGCTGAGACCTGCCAGAACCTTGTGAGGCTTCCCCTGCCATCGCATCCACAAGACTCTGCACCCACCAGCCTGTGATCTTCCTGCATCCCCCATCACTACTTGTAGCTGCATGAGTCTGAAGAGAGATTTAGGGACCAGTATCAGACTTGTGGACTTGTTCTGGCCCGGGTGGGGAGGTTTTCTTGATATCCAATTATGCCTCAATATAAAGCTCTGTCATACACATACATGGGTGTCAGTGGATTTATTTCTCCAGTGAACCCAGCCAAACACACCTTTCTACTTTATAATTCTGCTAATAAATAAGTCCCTCTGTATTCCTTTATAGGAGCCTTGGTGGTGTAGTGGGCCACATGCTGTGCTTCTCACTAAGCGAGAGGTCAGCAGTTTGAAACCACCAGCTGCTCCAAAGGAGAAAAATGAGGCTTTCTGCTCGAGTGAAGATTCACAGCCTCAGAAAACCCACTAGGGCCTTTCGTCTCTGTCCTACAGGATTGTAGGGAACTTAAACTGGCCTGTGGGAAAAAGAGGAAGGGCGAAGTTTACTTTGAACATATCACACGTCAGCCTGTAAAGAGCTGTACAATGATCAGAACCAATGCTTCTCAAACTTCACGTTTAATTGTGATGTGGGTGCTTTCTTCAAATGAAATCTCGGTGAAAGTTCAATCTGTGTAACAAAATCAAAACAAAACATTTACTGTTGAGGTAAGATGGGAAAGGAGGAGCCTAGAGTCTTCCCATCAATGTTTTCTCTCAAGACTCATCCTCCATGTAGCGACAGCCCTACAGGGTCTCTTGGAGGGTACATGGCATACAGTGTGAAAACAGTGCTCAGTGTTTTACAGGTGAAGAAACTGCAGTCCAAGGAACCCAAGTGCATTGTCCAAGGACACTCAACAAGTCAGAAAAACAGGCTAGAACAAAAACCCAGACTTCCTCATTCACAGTTCCTTAAAGAAATGACAAATGTACAGCTGACATCAGAGGTAGCTGACAGGTTTAAACTATCAAACTGATGTCTAATAAAACAGTGTTTAACTCACTATGACACAGAAAAAAATGAACTCTGTGACATGAAGTCATTTCTGACTCACAGCAACACCATCAGGCAGCGCAGAACAGGCTCCGTGAGTTTGTGAGTCAATAAGTACTTATAGGAATAGAAAGTCTCATCGTTCTCCCTTTGTGTGGCTGTTTTGAACTGCAGACCAACTAGCAGCCACTACTCCACAAAGGCTCTCCCACGAGGCCACCAGAATGCGGGGAAATCATTCACTCTCTTGCTTTGGCATTAGAAATTCTTGTCAAGATCAAAGTAGAGGTGTTGGTTTAAGGAATTCCGGCTTCTCAGGCTTATATGAGTCAGAATCAACTCGGTGGAAGTGAGTTGGAACTTCTCAGGAAAGAGCTATAGGAGTCTGTAGATGTGGATCAGCCTGTCAAAGATTACAGTCCAAGAAGAATATAAAGACTGATGATGGAAACCTAGGGTACATCGATAAGAAGCATGAAAAAGTTCCCAGAGGTCAGAGAAAGTGTAGCCTCCCAAAGCCCTGGGAGGCATGGCCTTAACAATGGAGATGGAGGAGTAACATAAATGTATGATACTTCCTTCCTCAGCCCCCTCTCTGAAATGATCATAAACACTCTGTATTAAAAAACCCAGCCGTCCCAGAGACTCTTGAACATACCATCTCCCCCAAAAGATGTTGCTTTTCTTTTTTTTTTTTTTTTAGCAAAGATGTTGCTTTTCGTTGAAGTTGAATAACAATAATTTGAGAATGAATTCTGTACCATAAGTCAAGGTCACTGCAGTTCACATATTATGCAGGAAGCACTTACATGTGCTGTGGCAGCAGTGGGCATAAGAAATGGGGAGACACTCAAAGAATTAGCAGTGCTAAGAGATGGATATGAGTTGGAACCAACTCGTAGGCACCCAACAACATATGTGAGGTGTGTCAGGCACAAGTGGGAGTTAGCGGGGCAAGTAGGCTAGGAGACAGAGCTGGTAAAAACACTCCAAGGATGGTATGTTCAAGAGGCCAGACTCCCTTCCCCACTCCCCCCTCCTCCTCTTCAGTGGCCTTCAGGCCCAAGTGCAGAAGACTAACCATTACAGGTAACTTTGAACACTGCTGCTTAGCTCTGGACCTGCAGACAACAAAGTTGCAGTGGAAAATTCCCCAGCTACTCCCTTCCCCCAAACCCAAGCTATAAAACCATCCTCCTCTCTCCCGGACAGTGTGACTTCACAGGTCCCCAACTGGGGGTCCATGAACCTCACCCAGGAGCTCAGGATGCTCCCGTCTCTTTCTCTGCTCTGAAACTTCTTTACCCTTTCTCTCTTTCTCCCATTCTTTCTGTTGCCAAATCAACCCCACGATGTGTGGGTTACACATTGGCCTTCTTCTTGTCCAGTCAACAGTTCAGACCCACCAGGTGTTCTCTTTGAGGAAGAGAAGACTTTTTGCTTCCACACAGATTTGTAGCCTCAGAAACCCAAAGGGATGGTTCCTCTTTGTCCAATTGGGTCCTGGTGAGTCAAAACCCACTCATTGGGATGGGTTTGGTTTTTGGTTACCTGTGATGAGCCCTGTACTTCCCTGTCTGGCAGGCTTCAAAAGAAGTTGCAAGTATTTCTTCAGACTCTTCTATTAAAAGGCACTGCTCTGGGCACGAGACCTGATCCTACCCTGAGAAAAACTTCAAGTTAATGGGGAATACAAATGCTGTATGCAAGGTAAATGTAAGTCAAATTTTGAGCCTTAAACATTATTTAAAGAAAGGCTTCATGGAGAAATGGCATTTGGTTGCATCTAGAAGGTAAGGTAGACATTTGCTAAGACTTCAACTTAGCAGTTGCTAGAGGGTTCTCTACAAATACATCTGCACGTGAAGACCCAAGGGATCATCAAGTAGCAAAGAATAAAAGGAAACAGGAAAGAGTGAAGGCACATAAAGCTCATATATTGAATGTTGAGCTGGCTTGAATAGTCTAAAGGACAAACCGAAGGACACAGAAGGTCTACTCAAAGCCACTGGGAGGAGGCACTGAGTTTCAAGCCACTCCACTCTCAGTTCTTGTCCCAGTCACAAGAAAAAGATCAGGCAAGAGATAAAATTCAGGCAAGAATAAGAGAAATGGCTTGAACTGAAAGAGCGAGTTTATTGAGGTTGGATTCTTTGGAAAGGAAGTCCAAAGGACCTATAACTTGTCTAAAAGGTGCAAAAAAACATAATCATAGACCTTACTGTGGCTACTGGTGGACCTCCCACTACAGCCTGGCTTTCTAGGGAATCTTCCGCTGTCAGTTGGTCCTGGCAGTGTTCCTCCTCCTTTCCGGTTTGCACATCCCAGTCTTTCCAACATCACCTTGTAGCTTGCCTCCAATCCAGAATTATTTGGTCATTGTGAGGGTAGTGTTAATAACTTGCCTTTTTCTACCCAGGGTTTTTATTATCTCTGGTCACTTGCCTTGAGGATGATAACGTGTTCTATCTGTCCTTCCCCTTCTTAGTGTGGAAGAGGAATTGAGAAAACCTGTCTCCACCTCTTTGGGGTTTAAAATTCCTTCCATCTCTCTCACTTATCACCTCTTTGACCAGGGCCATTTCTGACCAGCGTTAACAGCCCGGTCCTGGAGAAACACTCAATGAGGTGTCTTCCCTTTGTCCTCACTTTCTCAGAATCTTCCAGGTCATTTAACATTACATGCATGGTCTTAGAGCTTGATAGCAAAACAGATCTTCCAAGGTGATGAATTAATAACACCACCGCAAAATCATACACACACACAACACACATGCCCTGAGTAAATCAATAATGTCCGGGTTACCCATATAAACACTAAGCTTGCTGTAAAGCTCTCCTCAGTAATACAATGCATTTAGAATACAGGTGGTATTTCCTCAGCCTAAACACACTCACACACATACACGCACACACACATACACACATGCACACGTGCAAACACACACGCACGCATGCAGACTCATAAATCAATCATTTTACCAACCACAAATTAAATACAGGATCCAACTTGTCCTAAGGGCATGTTTTCTCCATCAAGTTTGTACTGGCTTAGGCATCACTCAATGAGGCAACTCTTTTCCCAACTGCATTGGCAGCCCATCTAGTGGATTCCAATGCATAACTTATGTGGGTTTAAAGAAATAGAACTACTAAAAACCAGTGCTAAATTCAATACGTGAACACACTTTGCCTCTATTCTTTCTTATCCAGTCCTCTTTGCTCCCTGGGAGGGACAAAAAAACTCAATGACCCTCTGATTGATTTCAACTCAGAGTGACTGTAGAACCGAGGCGAACTCTCCTATAAAAAATGCGGGGTGCATTCCGACCCGGCAGTGTGCTTTTGACACTATAACTCTGCACTGAAATTGAAAGCATCATCTTTGTCCCAGGAGTGGCTGGTGCCTTCAAACTGCTGACCTTGAAGCTAGCAGTCCAAAGCTGAACTCACCGCACCATGAGGCTTCTTATTCAAACACCCCGGGGGATTCTTAGTTAAATATTTATTGGAAAAAGCCATGTTTAAAAATGGATCCTACTAAGAACTCAAATTTATCTGCTCCCAGGGCCTCTGCACTCATCTACTAAACACAGTCCACTGTGTTTATTGGCATGCCCTTATTACTAAATAAACTCCTATCATAGGACATCTGGTGAAGGGACTGTAAGGAATGACATTTTATTCTGTACGTAGTAGCTGGGTGGATACAACTCATTGCATTCCAGTTGAAGATAAAATCGCTATTCCTCCTCCACCCCTCCACCCCCACCCCCCACCACCACCCCAGGATCTGTATGAGTATGCTAATCTCCTTCCAGGATGTAGGGGCAGCTCACCTGAAGTCACCTTTCAAAGTGGGAGCTGCCCCATCTTGGAAAAGTCCTGTCCAATTTGCAGGCTCTTCACCAACACAAAGACAGAATTTGCAGTTACAAGTTAGGGAAAGTGAGTCTGTGGAGAGTGGAGGCCGAGAGAAGCCTCTTGGCTGATTTTGATAGCAGAATCAAAACCACTTCCACTTTGCATCTATCTGATGGAATCTCAGTCCAATATGATTCAATGAAAGCCTTAACAATCGACACTGAAGGTTTGCACCACCACCACCACAGGAGTCCCTTGCACAGGAGGAATCAATTCTTGAAGGAGCGCATCCGGTTGGTTGAAGTGGGGTGCCAACATGGGTATCCAGACGCCCTTGGTAAATGGACTGGTTACAGCAACGGACTCCAAATGCTGGCACTGTGGAGATGGCCTCGGGCCAGGCAGCATTGGTTTGGCTCTGCTATCTATATACAAGGTAACCATATGTTGGGTCCACCTGTGCTACTAGTCAATCATCAACAATTATTGACAGTGTATCAATTACACGTTTCAAGGAGGTTATTCCACAAGGCAAGAGCCCTCATGGTGCAAGACAGTGAACATTGAACTGCTAACTGAAAGGTTCTTGATTCAAACCCACCAGCCACTCTGCAGGAAAAAGATGAGGCAATTCGCTCCTGAGAGATTTAAAGTCTCAGAAACCTTGTGGGACAGTTCTACTGTGTCCCATAGGGTCAGTATGAGTTGAAATAGATCCAACAGCACTACTGCCCCCACCCCCAAAAACACACACACACACACACACACACACACACACACACACACCTGCTAGCTACTTGATTACTTGATCTCATTGCATAGTGACTCTATAGCACACAGTAGAATTTCCAAGGCTAAAATTCTTTATGGGAGCAGAAAACTTCATCTTTTCCCTACTGCGCAACTGGCTGGTGGATTCAAACTTCAGACCATGTGGCTATCAGGCCAAGGTGCAGCACATTACGCAGCACTTCAGGAATGGTCACGGTAAATGTGGCTAGGTACTCTGACTGTGGTCCGTAGTACTGTAAAATAGGGTGAGCCGTGGCTTTTCCAGTCATTTGACTTCAAGTCTTCAATTCCAAATTCTCTATGGTAGAGTTTATTCCAATTTACAGCAACACCATTAGACAGTGTAGAATGGCCTTAGTTCCCAAGGCTGTAACTCTAGGAAGTGGATAACCTCGTCTTTCTCTCAATGAATGGCTGGTGGTTTTGAAATGCTAACCTTGTGCTTATTAGTCCAATGAGCAACTCACTATGCCACCACTTAAGGGTCAGTCGTGCTTAATATGGCTGGGTGTTCTCACTGTGGCCCATGCTACAGGAAAAGAAGATAGGTTGGTTGCACTGCATCCCTTGAAGAACATACAAGCACACACATCAGACAGCATACACAATTCATATCCTGTTTAATCCGTGCCCTAACTTGAGTGGTCACATTTCTCAAGTGCATTTTGGATACAGTAGTGTTTCAGTAGCTGCCAAGCATGGTCCTGTATTTGCTTCCTCCAATCCCACCTACTTCATTTCCTCCCATTATCCTTTCTCTTTCTCCTTGTCCTTTTCATGCCCAGCTCCTACTAGCCAAGCCCTCTTCTAGGTGTTTCTGAGTCATAGGAGCAACAGGAACCTGGGAAGCTTTGTAGTCAGCCAGCTCATTTATAGCAAGATTCTGACAAGTCATATAACTGGTCCCAGCCAGTGGCTAATGTCATTGAAGGCTACTGGGACCACCATGGGAAAGCACATTGGGTGGTCTCTGTTCTTTGACAAAGGCTTGAAATGCAACTAGAATGCTGTAAAGGTAAAATAAGCACCTTTTAAAATCAGTGATTGCCCTCAAGTGGGACAAATGGTTAAGCACTTGACTACTATTCACAAAGTAGACGTTTGAACTCACTAAGAGGCATCTCAGAAGAAGAGCTTAGTGATTTATTTTTAAAAAGTCACACCCTTTAAAAATTCTATGACCCAACAACAAAAGAACAAACGTGCTTGACACAATGAATGGATGTATGGATTGTGGTAAGAGCTGTATAAAATGACTTTTTAAAACCCTATGAAGCCATAACAAGGTTGTATACATAGCCAACCCTCCAGGGGAACAAATAACAGAAATGTGGGTGAAGGGACACAACAGCCAGTGTAAGACACAAAATAACAACAATGATATATAATTAATCAAGGATTCAGGGTGGTGAAGGGAGGGAGCTGGGGAGAGAAGCTGATACCAAGGGTTCAAGTAGAAAGAAAATGTTTTGGAAATGTTGATGGCCACATATGTACAAGTGTGCTTAATACATAAGATTTGTAAGAGCCCCCCCCCCAACAAAATGATTAACAAAACAACAACGACAACAAAAGCAAACCAACCAACATTGCCAGTGACTGGATCCTGACACATATAGAACAGAGTAAAATCATCTCTTTGCATTTCTGAGACTAAATCTTTATAGGAGCAGACAGCTTCTTCTTTATCCTCCTGAAGAGTGGGCGAGAGAGACATTGCAGGTAACAGTTCAGTGAGTAACCCGATATGCTAGCAGGGCAGCTTCAAGATTGCTGTGTAGTGCCATCAAGTCCATTCTGATCCAGAGTGACACGATACACAACAGAACCAACTAACCCCCATCAGGTCCTCTGATCATTGCTGTTTGGGCCCTTTGCAGCCACTGTCTCCATGAAGCTCTACATGACCAAGTATGACATCCTTTCTTCCAGGACTTGGTCTCTCCTGATAATTCATTTAAAGTACTTGAGATGAAGTTTCCCATCATTGTTTCTAAGTATTCTGCCTCTGCTTTCTCTAACACAGGCTTGTTTATTCTTCTGACAGTCTCTGTATATATATATAATATCATAGGAATTTTTATTAAACACAAATATCAATAATAATTAAAAAAAAATCCTAAGAAGCCCAGTTCTGCTCTGAAGTATGGTGGGAGGGGATGAAGGGGTTACTGTGACTTCGAGTCAACTCAGAAACAGGTTAGACTATCCTAGAGAGAAGCTACTGAGAAAGTCATTGGAATGACTTGCATTTTCACAGTGAGAAGAGGTGCAAAATTTCCTCAGTAATCGGGTATTCCCCACCCTTCTCCTGGAGCCAATTACCTTTTCAGTGTTTAGGGATTGTGAGTATTTATCCCTCTACTTCCAGAAGATTATTTAATCGTGATTTTAAATTACATAGATAGGACACATACACTGATATTTCTCAACTCTAACCTGCAAATCAATTCACATGATTTGCCTAAATATGTCCTGGCCCTTTTCACCTACGCTTCCTATTTAGAAGATTCCACTACCATAAGCCATTGCTGATTCCTCACTACAATATAGGATAAGGTCAAGCTGCACCTTTACGAGAGTAGGCAGTCTCATTTTTTTCCAGCAGAGTTGCTGGTGGTTTTGAACCGCTGACCATTCAGTTCACAGCATAGCACTTAATCACTACACCATCAGGGGATAGGCCTATTTTTATACCTGAATCTAATTTCCAAAACCTATACCAACATCCTCAGTATGCAGTATTCTCTATAGAGTATTACTATGTCTATACATAGTATTTCCGTGTTTAGGGGATAGGGAAATGATTAACAAGAGGCCAAATACTGTTACATTTTATTCCAAGCACATTGGAAGGCAATTCTCTTATTGGCAAGTTGCCAGCTTCTAAGGAACAGTACAATGATGAGAACTAGTCTTGGGGTACATGCCAAGAACTCCTCAAGTTTGACTCAATTCTGACTGCTGTGATTTTCGTGGATACAAGTATGCTTCCACAGGGTGTGTTTTTCCCCCACTGGGCCCAAAGTCTTAGTTCTTTTATTCTAAGTAAAGAGTCATCAGTGAGTCTATGATCAAAGGGAACACCTTAAAAAGGGAAGACTCTTTCCCAAGAGAAAGGAATTGGGAGATGATAGCATCAACTGTCAGCTATGGATAGGAGATGGGGCAGTATATCCTCCAGGTTGTGTGACACATACTGGTAATGCCCTAACTTCTAGGTGTGTCTGTGTGGATGTACTGCCTGTGGCATGACTACATCCACTCCATATGGTATTAAAGTCATGAACTATGGCCCAGAGGATTTCTTCTCAGCTGCCATATGAATACTCAATGCTGAGTCGACAAGTGATGGAGAAATAAAGCCAGGACCATGACTGTTAATGATGATGACTACTCTGGCTCCAGCTGACTTGATCATATGGCCTGGCTGCATTGCACAAGTTTGAGAAGTAATGGGTTTCCTAAAGGGCTGGATGTTAACAGTTTCCATCCACGACCATTTTTAGGATGTAGTAACATTTTATTCTCAGATGCACCATAGCCCAAGGGAGAAATCCTTGGGGATTGGTTAATCATTTTTACAACTTACAAGCCTGGGCAATTCCCTGGGGGGTTGTATATAGTCAGAAGTCACAGATGCATTTTATAACTAGTTTAGGTAAGACATCCAGCAAATATAAATTATTTCTGAAAGCAAACCATAAAAGATAAGGCATGAACAAATCCTGTGTTTTCTTGGCGATGGGTCTTCCTGAGCTGGGATGGTCGGTCCCTCCTGCCGCGTAGTGCACCTGCTGAGGTCTGCATAGGTGCGCCTGGACGGGCCCTTTGTGGTGCTCCAGGTTGTCCCCTCAGGTGCCTAAGGCCAAGCAATGGTGTCATTTGGCTCCAGTCGTTTATCTCTCTGGCCTGATAGCACCCTGGTGCTGTTGGGTGTTTGCTGCGCTGTTACTCTTGAACCAGAAACACTCTTGGTTGTTGAACTCCATAAAAAAATTTTTTTAAAGAAAATTAACATAGATATTGTGCTAGATTTTTACAGGGCAGGGCTACTGTACACCATGAGTCTCTTAAATTCTCTTATCAAGACCTCTTCCACAAATCTGTTCAACCAAGAGCAGATGCCTCAATGATATGCATATGCCTGGGGATAGGGTTTGAAAGTGATGGATATACCCATATACCCACAGGCTAGGGTCTCCAAAATATATACAGCTGAGGTCCATTTCAGTGTAAACCAAAGCCAGGGTTGGGGAGGGGGTTAGAACCAGTTGGGAAGAGATGTCTGACAAACACTGGGGACAGGTTTGAGACCTGGGTAAAGGTGATTTAGGTACAATTATAGAATAATGGGACAGCTGAGGGAGCAAGCCTAGGGTTGGCTTCTATGCTGACAATGCCCAGGTTATGGCTAGGGTTAGGGTAAAGGGGAGGGAGGATGTTCAGTTGATATTAGAAGTTGACAGCTATTTTATTTCTGAATAGGAAATTGATTATTTTGGCGAAGAGTTGAAGAAGAAAAATGTTTCAAATAGAACAAGATTTAGAGAAAGTATTATGTATTTTTATTTCAATATCCATGTCTTCATGGAAGTCAAAAGTCAGTCCCTGCTCATAAAGTAATGAGACTCAGATTCTAGGCAAAGGCAAGGAACTACTGAAGTCTGGGCACAGAGTACCAGAAAGAAGGGACTCGAGCATAATATAGGAGTGGGGCCATTGTCCAATCTGTAGCTAAAATTCATATTGAATCATGGGAAAAAGACATATGCAGAGTTACCAAAACTGGAGACCAAGCCAAAGTTTCTCAGGTGCCGAAAACTTAATGCCCAGTCCAACAAGGGAGAGGGATTTTCCTCAATGTCTCCTGACAAAGCCATTCGAGGTGAAGAGAGCTCAGTAATGGAGCGAGGTTCATTGCAGAAGCTGAAATCCTGGCAGGACTTGGCAATAATGCAAGATTAAATAGATATGTACTCAACTTCCCTGACTCTTTGGTCATGTAAGCCAAAACCTGAGTTACAACAGATTAGTAGTATCTTTGTTGTACGATTAAAGGTACTGTGCCTTGGGTATTGGGTTGCTGTGAGAGTAGGGGTTCAAACCCACTGGTCGCCCCATGGAAGAATGAAGAGGCCCTCTACTCCCCCAAAGATCTATCACCTCATAAACCCTATCTAGGTTACTCATTGGAATTTTCTTGACCGCAATGGGCTTTAGAAGTTAATTAGGGAGCTGAAAGGAGGAAGGTGGGATCACTTTAATGGCCTGTTCTCCAACATCATTGTATAACCTTGGACAGGCTACTTCTCTGTAGGGTTCAGCTTATTACAAAATGAAGGAACTGATTCAGATGACCGATTCTGTCTCTAATTTTTTTATTATATTCCAAGTAAACAAGGAACATAAAAGATCACCAAATTTTTCCTTCTAAAATTTATCATGTTGAAAGACATCCAAAGAGGTGTTAAATTTAAATGTAAACATTAACCTGAAGCATATTATATATCGAGACTGTGTAATGCAATTTTAATAAAACTGATGACCTCTTAATTCATCCTCTGGTGGATACGACACAAATCTTGGGTGGTTTTGTTGACCAATTACTCTATTTTCACTGGGCTACTCCAATAGAGGTATGTTATCTGAAAAGCAGGTACTTTACCCCAAAACAGTGCAGCCAATTTACCCACAGCAAGTCAAAGGAAGAAATTTTAATTAGAAGGTACACCAGAGAGACCTCGGCAGTACAAATCAGATCACCCTTGTTTCAAAGCAGAAGACATAAACTAATACATTTAACTTTGAAATTTACACTTTGGGGGGTTACATACAGCTGTTCTACTTGGGTTTCAGGGTAACCATGGGAAGCTATTTTTGACCATTAGCAAGCAAACAGAACCATAAAGTTTGTTAAGTCTTGGGCACATCTGAGGATGCCTTTATTGATGGACTAGATACCAGGGCCAGCATTTAGTCATGAACAAGTAACTAAGAGAAGATTCACAGCATTTTCTGGCCTTTTCAGGAGACATCACATGCAACGTGGGAGCTATTGAACTGCAAGATATCCAATGGTACAAATTCCAGGGACTGCAGCAAGTCCCTTAGCCTAACTATTTTCTAAGGGGAATTTTCTAAAGTTAAATAATTCGGACTACTTAGCCCACCACCCCATTTGACGCTAAAAAAGTATAACCAATTGCTTTTTCTGAAGTCTCAAGGGTCAACTGGGTTAGATAACTCATGGGAAGAAGTCAGTATTAACTGGCTGGAGCTTTCATTAGCTATTAGCTAGTGAAGCCTGAGGGTGGGGCACACTGTTCCAACAAGAGGCTAAAACACAGGAGAAAGATCAATCCTACACATAAAGACTTCAGCTGTAAGAAATCAGGAAGCCATGAAGTGAACCATGGAAAGTCTAGGCCAAAACTCCTTCATCGAGGCGAATTTTCTCGGCTTCTTCACAGATATTCCAAGTGTATTGCTATTGCTAAATTGGAAATTGAAACGTTGAAGCAAAACATTCCCTTAAATTCTGGATATCCAGTTATAGCTCAGCTGTATTTCTAGTTCTTGAAGTTATTGTTGTTAGATGTCATTGAGTAGGTACCGACTCACAGCCACCCAAGGTACAAGAGAACGAAACACCATCTGGTGTTGTTCCAGCTCCACGACTGTTCTGATTGTAGCCATTACCAAAGCATGACATCTTTCTCCAGGGGCTTCTTTCCACTGATAACATGTCCAAAGTACTCGAGAGTCACACTATCCTTGCTTCTGAAGAGCATTCTGGCTGTACTTCTTTCAAGGTATATGTTTATTCTTTTGGCAGTCCCTAGTATTTTCTTCTTCTATTTATTTATCAGAGTGGGTGGGTGCCCTGCAACATTATACAAAACAGAATTTCCTCTTTGTTGAACAGAAGTCCGAGGGGATCCAGTCAACTAACTCTTTTGATTTTCCTCCTTCTGTGAAGTTTAGCCTCAAGTCTCACCAAGCAAGGGTCAGTCACACACACTCACATACACACAATCTGGCACATAGCTGGGAGGGCATCCAGCTCATGGGTCAAAGTGCCATCATCAGCCATCTTCAGGCTCACAAAGCCACTGCTCCTAGCCGTCCTCTTGGGAAGGGCTTATGTGACACTGTGGCAGGGCCTGCCCCAGCTAGTCTGACACGTCAAGTCCACAGCCAAGGCCCCAGCTCCTCTTTGGAGTATGTCCTACGGGATCTGTGTGTCCGTGGTATAAACCTGAAGGAGTTCAGACACAATGTTATCAATGGTGGGCTTGGTGAGGTCGTGACTAAACACCTGCCACCATGGCGTGTCAGCCTTGTCATCGGCGGGCACCTCCACGCCGTAGACCTGCAGGGCCAGGTAGAGCACAGCCACTGCTATGTGCTGCGCCCGGAAGCGGAGGCACAGCGCCGCATGGTAGCTGTCCCGCAGCAGAGCCCAGGCGGTCACGGAGATGGGGGTCCGCTGCCAGCTGTAACGGTTCATCCAGTTCTTGAGAGAGATCAGGTAGTGGAACAGGTACTTGAATGGATGCTGGAAGGAGACCTGGAAGCGCAGGGCCCGGAGGACGAGCAGCTCGCACTGGACGATACTGTCCCGGAGCTCCCAGTAGCGAGCGTCCAGCTCCAGGGACTCGCTGCCCGAGTGCAAGTACCTGTTGGACACGTTGATGATGTCCCGCATGCGCAGGTGCTGCTCCTCCACTTTGCCCGCCAAGTAAATGGCAGACATGGCGACCAGGTAGGGGTCGTAGATGTCCAGGTCGGCCTCGCCGAAAAACTTGTGGTAAATGGTACAAGCCGTGGCAATGGGGATGGACCGCAAGCCCAGCTTGACCCCTGCCTCCATGATGAACCTCGTCACTCGGAAGTGGACCACGGCCTGAGGCGCCGGCCGCCCTTCGGGTGGGTCGCTAAGGCCTTCACAGCGAGTAAGCTCCATCAGGCCCCGTGTTGCCGTTCGACCCGCCTTCCGGAAGTGACGTTGCAGCCCACCGGAAGTAACCTCGCAACCCACCGGAGGCAGAACAGTCCCACGGGGTTGACCCCGCTCTAGCGCCTCTGGTGGCCAATGCTCGTCACCACTTTAACTGCGTCGATTTTCCTCAGCCTTTTATATCCCAACTTTCACGTGCATATAAGGCAGTGGAAAATAACATCACTTGGGTCTGGCGAACCTCTAAGTAACTACCTGGCTTTCAAACACTTAAAAGTGGTCTTGGACAATAGATTTGCCTTCGGTCTCTTAAATGCTGCTTTCATCATCCCTGACTGTGGAGTCAAGCAAGATGAAGCCCTTGACATCTTTGATCTTTGCTCCATTTACCATGGATACTTGAACCAGTTGGGAGGATTTTGACGTATGCCTTGGCTAATGGCATCTAACCCCCTAAGAGGTGACCTTCATCGTTTTTGCAGCAATACAAAGTACTTTGCTAAGCTCACTGTGGGCCCTGGAAGTCAATCTCCAGACACTGACCAGAAAGACAGCAAGGGACAGATTCATCTTTTCCAAGAAGATCATTATCACGGTCTTTGACAGATCTTAACGAAAGGTTTTCATGGTTAGTTAACAGTCTAACAGAACTGGCCTTCCCCATCCCATCCCACCCCCCCAAAAAACTGGGGGGAGGGCGGGGAAACCACTCCATTTTGAGTTGGCAGAGAGATAGGAGTATGTCACAGTGCTACCAAATAAAAAGAGCTAACTGAAGTCACTACCATCGGGTTGACTCTACCTCATAGGGCCCTATAGGAGAGGGTAGAGCTGTCCTCTGGGTTTCTGAGACTAACTCCTGTAGAAAACTTCTTTCTTGTGAATAGCATCTGGTCATTTTGGACTGCTAATGTTGCTGCCTGAGCTCCTAAAATCTAGCTTAAGGGGAGTTTGATGTGAAGCCTGACAGAGCCCTGGTGGTGTGCGGATTTCATGGTGGGCGGCAATCCACACGGTTGTCAGTTCACATCCACCAGCAGCCCTGCAAGAGAAAGACTGGGCTTTTTACTCTAGTAGACAGTTATCATCCTAGAAACCCACAGCGGTTGCTATAAGTCAGCACTGACTGAATGGCAGAGGGTCTGGAGTTTAATGTGAGTACCAATATAAGCGAATCTGTCCTTGATACATCAGATGACTAACACTCAGATGTAAACAACAGCATTAGCATCTGAGAAAAGAGAAGGAAAACAAAACTTGGTCCCAATCAGGAAGCCAAAGATGCTGCAGGAAGAATTGTTCGGTATTCACCTAAACATACACTTCAAGTCCTGCCAGAGTTAAAGAGTCCAGCCACTAAAAAAAAATTTTTTTTTAATTAAAAAAAAAAGAGTCCAGCCACTGCTCCTAGGATCCCTGCTGTCACCTGAGAGAGCTTCATCCTCTGTGATGAATTTGAGGTGTCACTCCTTCAAGCTTCACTGTTGCGGTGGTGGTCAGGGATTGCTTCCAGTGGTCCCCTCCACTGCTGTTGAAGGAGAATGTCCTTCCAGGCCCAGAAGGACACCTGATTTTCTGGCTGGACCCCATACCAGGGACTTTCAGCAAGAACTTCTGCCTTACCTGCACTGCATTGTGAAAGGTAGAGCAAAGGTTAAAGAAATAAAATAGCTAATTATAAGTGTATTTTTATCTGGGTACAGGGTGCTTGGGGGAGAAAATGGAATAAGTTTGGCCCTTTTGTATATTAGCTCAAAAATGGACTAGCATTTTCTTCTCCCTCAGAGCTGTAAACAAGTTAACAAACAAATCAGCAGGTTGATGCTGACTCACATCAACCCTAGCAGACAGGGTAAAACTGCCCCTTGAGTTTCCAAGAGTGGAACTGGTTATAGGAGGAAAGAGTCCTTTCTTTCCTCTGAGGAGTGGTTGATGGTTTTAAACTGCTGACCTTGGGGTTAGCAACTCAAGCAGTAACCACTGTGCCAACAGACTCCACACAGGACATACAAACTCTCCATAAAGCTAAAGGAAAAGGTTTATTCCATGGTCACTTCGTTCTTGGACAGTTTGATGAGGTGTTCCTTCACTTGGTGGGGATTTCTAAGTCAACACTTTTTGAAGCACTGTGGTGAGAAGATGAGCTTTTTCATTCAGACTATGTAGATGAAGCCAAACCTGGGAATAATGTTTTGTCCTTGGATTTCCACGTGGACATGGGCAGCTTCCTATGCTTTCTCAGTTCCATAAGGAAATATTTTAGTCCATTCTGAAAAGTAATCACCAAACATTCTTAAATATTCATTCATATGCTAACTGAAGCATGGCCTCTTGGTCCAAGTATGTTGAGCATGCGAGTAGAATAGCCAGGGGAATACCTTCCATCAATAGCGCTGACATCCTGAATTATCAGTAGGCCCAAATAGTTAACGTCTTGCAAGTTTGCAGTTTCCCCAATGACATTTGGTAGCCAGCTTGAGCCAGAAAGTCCAAACCTGACATTGAATTCTCAACGATAGCCTTCCTTTTTTTAGGCACTGCAAGTGAAAAAGTTGTCCACATTCTATGAGGGGACCTTTTGCCTAAGGGATGGTAAACTCTTCCCATCTGAGTCAGTGCTGGGCCGGATTATGGCTTCTGAAAACTCATCAAGAAAACACACCAGTACAGCAGTCTTTTTTTGCTACTACCAAACTGAAAAACCAAACTCACCACCATCGGGTCGAAGCCAACTCAACAAATCAGAGCAACTGAATCAGACAGGACAGAACCTCCCTGTGAGTTTCCAAGACTGTAACTCTTTTGTTGTTGTTGTTTTGGGAATCACTGACATCTGGTGGTGGGAGTAGGAAGCCCAGTAGGAAGCCCAGCCTTTTCTCAGCCACAGTCGCGCGCACAACCACTACGCCACCGGGGCACAGCCAAGACTGTAACTCTTTAGGGGAGTAGAAAGCGCTGTCTTTCTCCTGAGGTGCGTGGTTTAGAACTGCAGACCTTTCCTTTTTCCTTGCTGGTCTCACCTCCCATGGTGCCACTAAGCTTCTCTAGGTTCTCATTCCAAAGCAAAACTGGGTTGACTTGTTCCAAAGATAATCCTTGGCTATGAAAAAACTTTCTGCATGGATTTTGCTCAATCTCCCCCAAAAGAGTCACTGGGCAATCAAGATGCACATAACTGATTCTTCACCATTGATTGACTCGCAATGTTGATTCAAGATTCATGGACTGTAGAAAGGAGTAAAAACTGCATACGCCACTTCAGAAATCCCGCAGCTTTCTCTCCTACTCTTACTCCAGCAAAGGGGGGATAGAAACTACCTGATCATACCACCCTCTGAGTGCTCTTCCTTTCTTGTCTTTTCTTCCTCCCTGATTCTCTCACCTCTTGAATTCCCCTACCTCTTTCTCTTCCTCCCTTCTCTTCACAGCTCATTCTCCCAAAGCTCTTTTCCAACAAAGCATCCTAATGTCTTGGTCCACTCTCCCTATCTGGCTCTTTAGTTCTCCCCACCCGCTCCACAGCTTCCTCAGTCATGGAAGCTAATAGTACAAGCTTTGGAAGTTACCTGAATGAATTGTGGGATGTGTGGCCTCTCTAGCCCACTTTCTATTTCTGTAACAACCAGGACACTGAGGGGAGCATTCTGTTTGGCTCTGGGATCAATGCTAATGAATCTCTGGCCCCCTAAGATTAAAAAAAAAATGGAGGGGTTTTCTCCTAGGCTTGGCAAAATTTCCTTTACTTGCCCAAGTTCGCTTGTAGAGGTTCTCTATGATTTAGTTAATTAAAAGATAAATTTCCAATAAGAAATTCAATGTTCTTCTACCTTGATGTTGGTGCCCCACTGGGGCTCTTCGGGAGATGTAACTTCCCTGTGGGGTTCTGTTAACTACTCCAGCCTTGTTATATTTCCCTTTTCTGACTTTTTGGACGGCGTCATCAAATTTTCCTTAGGGGTCAGAAGAGAATATAAAAGGTCTGCCAATCAGCCCGGTGGAATGGTGAGTAACAGACAAGAAGGTGGTGGAAGGAGCATGGGCTTCCCTGGAACTGTTGGCATCTCCATCTCCATCCTCCACAGGATGATACATAACTCGGACCCTATCAGTGTGAGACTGTGAAACCGTACTCTAACTTCTAGGTCCGTCTTTGCCTGGTCTGACTCTTGTCTTCTGAAAACTGTCAGCAAACTATGGTGAGGCAGTAGGGACCTGTAGAAAACTCAGAGGGAGTTCAAGGGACTTTGAAAAAGGTCGCTTTGAGAAAGAGCTTTTAAAACAAAATGAAAAATCATGCCTCAGTCTTCTTTGTTTGTCCTGTCTGAGTCATGAAATGTTCCACAAACACTCTTCCATTGCATTTGGTAGTTCTACCAAACAATTCTTTAGTTGTGAAATAATAATTATCAGGCCTATTTCCCAGCTACCTTCCACTGCCTGGTGAGGAATGCTGTGGTTGCGATGTCTTATTAAAACAAGCACTTAAGTGAGTTTTTCCTCTTTAAACATGGACCAAAGTGTGCACTCAGGACAGCAATAAAAAAGTTGCCTTTAGATTCTAGCAATCCGCTTATAACCAAATAAAGACTCTTCTAAATTATCAAGGCATGATAGTGGGTGTCATTTATTTGAATCTTCAACAAAGAGGTGGGGGGAGAAGAGGAGTTGATACCAAAGGCTCACGATTCCTCTAGAAAATAATGACAACATATGTACATAGACACTTGGTACACTTCATTGTTAAATAAGAGCTATAAGAGCTCCCCAATAAAATGATCTTTGAATTTAAAAGATATTTACAGTCTTAGAAGAAAAGAAAAACAAAACAAGCACTTAACATTTTTACTCTTTGCGTCTCCTCAGAAACAGACTCAGGTTTCTAGGATCCTGGGCGCTTCCTGCCGGCCTGCGTTTCCTGTCTCCCATTGTTCTTTCTCCCTTGCCTTTCTGTGTCCCAACTCGACTGACCTGTATTGCATTCAGGAGTGATAGAATGAGACCCCCCTCCAATTCTTACACGATTTACTTACAGTTCTCTGTTGGGCAGTCCCAGTGGCTCAGTGGTTACAAGTTTGGGCTGTGAGCCATAAGGTTAGTAGTTTGAGCTGGGCAGATGGAGGGGAGCGGGACAAGACCAAGACAAGACCAGTAAGGAGTTTAACAATCTCAGAAACCCACAGAGGCAGTTCTTGGACCCCTGCGAGTCTGAATTGACTCAGTAGGACTGAGTTTCTTATTTGTTTTTTCCTCAATTTGGCCCTAGCTGACTGCTTTTGGTATAAATTCGCCTTCTCCCTCCAGAGCTCACTGCCTTGGAGCTCTCTCCTGTCTCCAGGCTGCGGGCTGCGTGGCCACCCTGGATGCCGCCGCGGGCCTCCAGCACCAGGAAGGAGGGAAACCTCTCTTCCTGCGTGCCTGTCCAGGAGTCTGGTCCTTAGGAAGATGCTTCCAGGGCGACCACGATGAGCTCCCTCATTGAGTTCACTGAAATGCGGACGTGGTGCCCCCGATTTTCCAACGCAGCCAGAGGACGAGGACTGCAGTCAAGAATTCAAAGGACACTTTGCTTTGAGTGAATCCGCTGCCTGCGACCTCTAACATTTTTGACAGGCAAGGATGTTACTCTGAGGACTGACGTGTGCCTCACCCACGCCATGGTATTTTCAATAGTCTCATGGGCATGGAAATTGCACATTGAGTCAGGAAGACTGAAGAAAAATAGAGGCATTTATGGTGCTGGTGAGGCATGTGGAAAGTACCATGAACTGCCAAAAGAACCAACAGATCTTCCTGGAAGAAGCACAGTCAGAATGCTCCTGAGAGGCAAAGACTGCGAGAGTTGGTCCCGCATTCTTTGCACATACTGGCATGTGAGAAGACGTGGTGAAGGACATCAGGCTTGAGCAAGCACAGGAGCCAGTGAAAAAGAGGAAGACCTTCAACAAGGTGGGTTGGCCCAGTGGCTCAATGATGGCCTGCACCCTAAGCAGAGGGTAGGGCACCGGCCAGTGCTTCCTTCTGTTGTGCTTACAGCCGTTGTGTGGTGCATACAGATATCCCCGTGAACCAACCCCTAACAAGTGAGAGGAAGACAGAGGTGTTTGACATAGTGGGTAGACCAGTGAGAAAACAGGCTGTCTTTGTGATCCCTGTTTGAAATCAGAATACATAGAGACTATATGTGTTTGGGGTTGGTATTTACCCTTTGTAGAGTCGTGTTTTACAATAACTCAGGTTGCAAGGCAATCACTGGAAACAACTTTTGACCAGGAGGAAGCAAACACAACACTAAGGTTCCTAAGTCTGAGGCCAGTCTAAGGTTGCCTTTCTTAACTAAACAGATAGCAGCAGGGCCGCACTTTTAACAATCAGGTAAATACAAAAAGACTTTCGATAGGATCTGGCCCTTGGCCGAGACATCCACACCCAACCTGTCAGCTTCTGAGCATTGTAGCAAGTTATAAAAATTCCACAGAGACTGCATTCACTGAAGCTCCTTAGGCTAACTGCCTTTTGTAAGGGGCACTTTTCACTCCATTAACCAAAAGAACTTGGATGACATATTCACAGACAAGGCTCATTACTTCATTTCCTCGGTACCCAGCTTCCTTGGCTTTGATTTGATCTCAATGTCATTAAACTCTAGCTCTCTGCAGGTCTTCCTATGGAATTGAGACCACAACCACGTAGGAAGTAGGTTATTGTGGAGAAAAGGCTAATAAATGGGTTCAGGAAGGGGGTAGAGCTGGAGGCCAGGTTGGCACTGTATCTTAGCACCACCTACCAGACATGAAGGCTATACAAGCATGCCAGTCACAGAACCCCGTCCACCTTGTGCTGCGTTTGGAAGCAAAGTCCATAGTCCCTGGGCACTCAGGGAGCTGGAGGGTCCAAGCCAGAAAAGGCAGACTGTAGGAAGGATCGCAGGGACCGTTTTGCTTATGACTTGTACTATGTTATCTTTCAGTTCACTATAAAACAACACTAATAATTTTTAAAAAGGATTGTCAATAAAGGATGGCTACTGGCATTGTAAACATTAAAAAGTGAGCATAATCAAAAAAGCTTGGGTTAGGGCTGAGCCCCGGTGGCATAGTGGTTGAGTGCGGGACTGGGGCCCACTGCCTTGGTGTTTCAAATCCAGCAGCAGCTCTCCAGGAGCAAGGCTGGGCCTCCCACTCCCACCAGAGGACAGTGATGCCCCCCCCCCCGCCAAAAAAAAAAACCTTGGGTTACTAGTAATTTTAAATCTTATTGGTGCAGCAGATGGGGGTGTCGCTCTGATGCTACGTGATGTCCTTTCATCCAGCATAAGACAGGGGTGACCGGAGCAGAAACCTCTTCATTTGCGAAGGAAGCTTTTGAATGCTATCAGTCCGGTCCCAAATCCGGATGCCAATATTTCGGAACAGTCGTTTTGTTTTGTTTGCTCAGATGATACACGGCAGCACAATTGAACAGATGCTTCGAGAGTTACAATTAGCTGTCATCCCACCGGTGCCAACCCAGGCCGACCCCCGTCGGTTCAAGTCCATCCACGCTCCATAGCGTTTGCAGCACCTGAGTTTTCAGAAGTTGTTTGCCTGGTTTTTCTCTTGAGACCCCTCTCAGTCGGCTCCAGTCAGTCACTCTTTGGTTAGCAAGCAAGTTTGTTAAACACTTTAGCATCCGGAGACTCTGGATCTTCTACATAACACCAGACGCACTGCCTTCAAGTTGACTCGGCCTCACAGTCACCCCCTCCAGGACCAAGTGGGACTGCTCTGCAGGGTATCCCAGGCTGCATGCGTCAGCAAGAGGACGTGCCTCATCGTTTTCTGCATCGGGGGTTTCTAAACCGCCGACCTTTGGGGTCCCAGCCCAGTGCCCAACCCACTGCATCACTGAGAGTCCTTGCTTCCATAGTCAGTAAGAATAATGTGGAAAACTCAAAAGTCAATTCCACTGCCATCTAATTAATTGGGATTCATCTGACTCACTGTGCCCGGAATGGGGTCTCCAAGGCCGCAAAGCTTTTCTTTTTCTTTTTAATCTCAGCACCCTTTGAAAATTTAGATTCTCGTTTTTTTTCCCCCAAAACTGTTTTATTGAGAATTGTTCATACAGATAGCACAGCATTCCATCGTTCAATCACATCAAGCCGTGTTGCACAATGGTTACCACCATCAGGTGCAGAACATTCTTCTCATTCCTGGACTCCTAGACATCAGTTCCCTTTCTCCGCGCCCCACCCCCACCCCCTGCCCGCTGTGCCTTCAAGAAATTCCTATTCTACTTGCTGTCCCTATAGGTTTATTGATTCTGAGTTTCAGACACGGAAACACAGAAACACATAAGACAAACATTCAAGAAGGTCACCCCCTGTGACTTTACATGACTGAGATAAACCTCAATATGAACAAACAAAATCCAGAAAATGTTGAAAACAAGATCAGGTTAAGGTGCATCAGAAGGGGCTCAAGCGGCAAAGTTTTAACTGTTTTAACTGTTCAAGTCAGGTTGATCGTCTATAGTCATCTCTCTATTGTACTCTGTTTGGTAACTGGTTTCTTCTTATCCCTCTATTACGGATCGAGTAAAATCACTGGGGGCTTATTTCCTATGTAGATTCCACAAATGTATCCTGGGCTCCCACACTCCCATTCACAGCTTTCTACAAATCAGATTCTCATCATTTATGCTCTGGTATTAGTCCCTTGTTCAGCCTCAGATTTTTTAAATTACAGTGTTTGGCTGTAAGTGTTGGTGAGTTTCTTCCATGTGGACGTAGTTGGCATCTCCCTTTGATGGCTGTTTGTTTGGAAACAAGCCTTTAAAAACCCACACAGTCTTTTGTCTGATTACCAGGGACCATCTTATTTCTTCGCCACATTTTGCTATCGCACACATATCTTCTGTGTTTCCTTCCTGACGTTGAATATCAAGCAGGGCCATGATGTAAGAACTGATTGTTCTTAAATTGGACCTAGAGTTTAGTCCGAGCCTCAAATCCATTCCTGGATCTCTGTTTGTTTTAAACAGCCTTTGGTTTCCTTTCAAAATCTCCTTGTCAGTTTATGGTAGAGAGTCTTATTGATCATCCCTTTGTGGCATAATTATCTTCTGTTAATATTGTTTTGATTAGCCCCAGGTATTAATTTTTTTGGGGGGTCAGGTATTAATTTTTAAAGTCCTATTAAGAAAGGGATATTGAACCCATATAAGTTCACTCCATTTAGCATTTGCTAAATTATTCCATTGTACAGAATCAATCCTTTTATGGTTGGGTGCTATTTACACAAACAATGGGGATTAACTGTCAGGAAAGACATTCACTGCGAATGTCAATCACAGATTTGCTGGAATAATATATCTCTTAATAGAACATACAGCACATTAATGGAGTAAGATTTAGATTCTTTACTAGTTATTTATTATGTGTCTATAAGATGTTCATCTTATCACCACCATCCCACTTTAAAGCTTGTTATTTATAAAATAATTACACATGTGCCATGGAAAAAAATGAGTAGAACAAAAGGCACAAAAATAGCAATAAATCAACTCTCCAAACTCTCAGACTCTCCCCAGCAGTTGGGGCTGGGGGGTGGGGGAAAGAGGGGCTCTTTCCAGAAAATGTATTACTATTTTATTATTATTATTCTTTTGCTTTAAGAATTCCACCATCGGGGCTGAGCCCTGGTGGCATAAGTGGTTGAGAGCAGGACTGCGGCCAGCAAGCTTGGCGATTCAAATCCTGCGGCTGCTCTCAGGAACAGCACTGGGTGGCTCCCACGACCACCAGAGGACAGTGATGCCCCCCCAAAAGCAAACAAACAAAAAAAGAATTCCACCACAGTCTGATCATAGCCTTCATTCACTTCATGTGGAACTCCGAAAGCAGGCTCATGGTGGTCTCACCATCTTGTCGATTCTGGCTCTCAATGACCCCGAGTGGCAGAATAAACCCCTGCCTGGTGCTGCGACGTCCTCACGATTGTCCTTATGTGTGAGACCATTGTTACAGCCACGGGGTCCGTCCATCTTGCTGAGGGTCTCCCTGGGTCTCACTGCCCTCTACTCCACCACGCACGATGCCCTCCCCCAGGGCTGCGTCTCTCCTGGCAACGTGCCCAAAGCGCTGAGACCTAGTTTTGCTACCCTTGCCTCGAAGGAGTATCCTGGCTGCAATTCTTCCGAGGCAGATCAGTTTGTTCTTTGCGCAGTATAATTTTGGCCATTTAGGGCAAGTAAGAATTCACAACTATTCCTTTCAATGGCGGTATTGTTGCTGTCAGACAGCACCTCTTTGATTTTCCAGAGGTCGTCGCGGGCTGTGGTTCAGTTGAGGGTTTTGTGAGCTGGTGTCATGGCGAAACGCTGACCTGCTCAGTGAAAGGCTGATGGTTTGAATCCGCCAGCTTTTCTGTGGGAGAAAGACGTGACAGCTCCCTTAAAGCTCACACGAAACCCCACTGTCATCGAGGCAGTTCCAGCTCATATTGTTGCTGTGGTTGTGATTGTGAGGTGCCGTCAAGCTCCAACTCCGTGACCTTACGAACAACAGAAGAAAACCGCAGCCTGGCCCCGAGTCAGCCCCGCAATCGTTCTTGTGTTCGAGCCCACTGCCCTAGTCACTGTGTCAATTCCTCAGCCCAGGGCTGCCTCCTTTTCACTGCCCCTCTATTTTACCAAGCATCCTTTCAGGCACTGGTCTCTCCTGACAACCTGTCCAAAATACATGAGACCAAGTCTGGCTGTCCTTGACGCAAAGGACCATTGTGGGTATACATCTTCTGAGACACAGCTGTTCGTTTAGTGGTACATGGTATATTCTATATTCTTCACCAGTACCGTAATTTAAATATAGCTATTCTTTAGTCTCCCTTAGTTACTATCTACTTTTTATGGGCGTATAAGGTCATTTAAAATACCAAGACTTGCGGGGTTGAGCCCCGGTGGTTGAGTGCGGGACTGCGGCCTGCAGGCTTGGCAGTTCAAATCCAGTGGCGGCTCTCAGGAGCTGCACGGGTAGCACCCACGACCACCAGAGGCAGTGGTGCCCCCACCCCCACCCCCAAAAAAAAGAAAGGAAAAGAAATACCAAGGCTTGGGTCAGGCACACCTTCGTCCTCAAAGTAACATTCTTGTATTCCAGCACTTTCAGGAGGCCTTCTCCAGCAGGTGCATGTGACAAGATGAGTCGTTTGATCTCTGGAAACTTCTGTAGGGTTCCTGAGACTGTAGATCTCAACAAACACAGACAGCTTCAACGTTCCTCTGGGGAGTGGCCGATGGATTTAAACTGCTGACTTGGGGTTAGCAGCTCAGTGACTACCCCACAGAACCACTAGGAGTCCTTCTGTAAAGAGTACAGCCTCAGAACACCTAAGGGGCAGTTCGACTATGTCCAATAGGGTCATTATGCATAGCAATCAACACAATGGCAAAAGGGTCCTTTCTTTCTTTCTTTCTTTCTTCCTTAAGAAGAATAAAGCAGAGCAAAGTTTAAAAACCCTACATCTGAATTTTAAACTATTATAGAGCTATAAAAATTAAATGTAGCACCAAGATGAGGCTAGGCCTCATCTCTAAACTTGACATGGTCCCCAGGGAATAACTAATTCCTCATTTTTATTTGGGAAATACTTGTGAAAGCAAGAAAATATGGGGCTTTCCTATTCTACCGCCACGAAAGAGCTCATTTGGTTTCAGCTGGGAGCCCAGATTCCGTTCTCTGGACACATTGTGCCTTTTGAGGTTCATTTGGGATGTGTCACCCAGAGGTTGGTGATGACTCATGCCACAGATCTTGGTGGTTTGGCACGAGAGACCATCCTGACACTCGCTCCCATAAAGAAAGCTTCGCTGTTGAAGAGGTCAGTGACTGACTGACGGGGGCACCTGTCCTGTGACTGTCTGAAGAAGGGCCTCAGAGCAAGCGATTCCTGGGCCCTGGGTTGATAAGCCTTATATGAAAGCCAATTTTATAAGGTTAGGATAGACGTTCAGTGACTGGGCCAAATGCCTCACCCCCTACATTGACGAGCAAAGCCCCAGTTGACTAGGCTGAAAGTAGACGTTTTCAAACGGGAACCGCGACCGCCATCTAGTGGGACGATTGAAAATCTCCCCACCTGCTGCGAGATCTCTGAAGGTGTTTGCCATAACCTGGGCTTCAATGCCAGTGGCTAAGGGCAGAGGTTATCTTTCTACGAGGTCTGACACGTATGCGTATATTTTATTGGACTATATCGCTATGTTCATCTTCTGAAATAAGGATGGGAAGAGTGAGGACACTATTTTCCGTGTCGTATGAAAGCTCTCCCAGGATAATAGAGGATGCTTTCAATTGCTCTGATTTTAAATGCATTTAAACAACTGATCTCCCAGAGAGGTTTTTCAAGTTTTTGCCCTCTTTATTCAATAAAGAAGCCGTACAAGCTCCAGTGTGATTTGAATACAAAGCAGTTGCTCGTGCATTAACTGGATCTAGTGTTAGCCAGGGGATTCTGAGTGACAGAGCACTCTCATGAGCATCAGAGGAGAATTACGCTTCAGAACCACTGAGCAAGGACTTGTGGCTTCTCCGATGTCGCCCTTAGCTCACCGAACTTTCATTGTCTTTCAGTTTTGTCACTGTAGGAAATAAGCTCTTTGGGGACAGGAGTGATTTTTTCTCATTCATCTCCTCTTCTCAGTGAGTGATATTTCACATGTCTGCCCATGGTAAGTACCTAAGAGAATAAAGGGGACATGATCTCTTTCTTGGGTGCAAAGAGCCATGAAGCCCCTCGCTTGATGATGGTGGACTTTCTCCTCATGTCCCAACTTCTCCACGGCTGCCATCCCTCTCACAGGGCAGATCAGGAAATGAAAACCCAAGGAGATAAAATGACGTGCCCGATGTTACATGGAAAAGAACGAAAGGCAGAGCAAGAGAATCGAAATTAAGCCTCCTGGTTCCAAATGTGCTGCTGTTCCTTCCCATGATAAAATAATACTCTGCAAGGGAAATTCTGAGAAATGTTTGGGCTCGGCTAAGAGAGGTGGACGCTGGAAGATGAGGCTAGCAGCATGGCGGCAATCAAACTCTGTCAGAACTTTTGTTATCGTGACCTGGTATCGTGAATATGGAAAAATGAAAATTTGATGGATTGGAATTGTGGTGCAGGCGAAGGACATTGGAGGTCACCTGGATTGCCAGAAGAAAAGCAGATCTGTCTTGACTTCCTTATGTCCTGGGAAACAAAGATGGTAAGGTTTCATCTCATTTATTTTGACATGGTTTCAAGAGGCACCATTACCCAGAGGAGGCTATCAAATTTAGGAAGGTAGCCAGAAACCAAAACATCAACCCCCTTTCCATCTTGTTGATTCCAACTGAAAGTGAACAATATAGGCTTTGGGAGGCTGTCCATCATGACGGGGACAGGGCGCTGCATTGTGTTGCCTTCAGAGCATCTGGCCAGCATGAGCCTCACGGTCAACAGTCAAGTGTGTACCAACAGCACCACAGGGGCGGGGTGTGTGTGCCGGGAGTCCAGGGTCAATAATAAAGGGAAAGGCCTTCGGGTAGAAGGACTGCCCCCTGGATGGAACAGTGGACTTCAACAAAGCAATTGTGAGGGTGACACAGGACCCAGGAGTGTTTTATTCTGCTGAACATGGGCTTGAAATGAGGCTGAACCAACATGGTGACATTTAATAACCACAACAATGAATTCTAAAATTCTAATTGCACCATCCTGAAAAGGATAAACTGTGGGTGAGTTACATTGATCAAGGAATACTGGCAAGAAAAACACATCCTCTTAATTCAAGAAGTGACTTTTTAAACAGGGGGCCAGTTCACTGTCCCCCAGACCATTGGAGGGCCAGACTAGAGTTAAAAAACAAAAACAAAACTATGAACAGGTTCACTGCAGACCTGGGATGAGTCAGCTACTAAGTGGGACAGGCAGCAGCGGCAAAAACACCCCAGGGACCTGGATAAATGTCCTCTGAGGGCCGCATGTGGCCCGTGGGCTATAGTTTAAGGATGCCTGTGACTTAATTGATCCTCTTTGTGTAAAGAAAGTTTCAAATCACACCTGAGACCAAACTGCCCCTGAGTTGGACTATGATGCACAGCAGGGGCTGACTACTTTAACCTGGAGGCTTTTTGCTGGCTGGGTTTTCTTTCTAGTCTTTCTAAGTCTGGAAGTTCTGCTGAAACCCGGTTAACTTTCTAGCAGTACTGTAAGCTTTTCTTACAATGTCTCTCCCTTGATAGATGGGTGATGGATGCCCTGGTGAGGACTTAATTCCAGGTCTCCATGTGAGAGGCAATAATTCTACCAGACAGCCATATTTCCTCCAAGATAAAAATACATATCAAAGTTTGTTGAAAATATCACTTTATTAAAAACAGCATAATGAACACCTCCTACCTAATAACATGGTACAAAATGATAAACTTTCTTTGCCTGAGTTTTTATAAACAAGATCTCTCAGCTCAAGAGTCCCTCTCTTGATGACCATTCGTGTAGTCAGTGTTTACAGATCTCCCCATCATAGTAGTAGTCACTGTGAGAAGTGCTGGCCACATCGTCAAGATCAACACTTAGTAGACCACCCTCAAAAAGAATGTCTCATTTTAATATATGTACTTCCAATTTATGAGATAAATTTGCACTCTGATACACCTGCATTCCCAAAACAGCCTACATATCCAAAGCAAACTGGACGATGAAAAGGCTTATCAATATAAAATAGGGTTTAATCATTCTCATAGTCATAAATGATCAAATGATTTATATTTAACAAATAGTGTGTGTCCTTACAATGATTGGGTGACAATTTTTCTTCTTGAGAGTTGAAAACTCTGAAATAATTTTTTTACATTAAAATGGTCTCTTAGCTATCTATAAATATGCAAAAAGATATTTGTTTTGAGTGTGGTTTTTGCACCATTATCAAAATCAGAAATGAATCACATTCCTAAGGTCAAGTGTACCCTCCCCAGCATTCATCATAGCTCTGGTGACTCTAATGTTTATTTCAGTGTCTGTCTGGAGAGGGACATGAACAGCCAAAGCTTCTTGTTAAGAAAAAGACATTACTTGAAAAGTTATCTGCAATACATTTATCACAGACACATCACCTTGGTTGTTGTTTTCATAGAGGGCTACCATACATTCTTTAAAAATCGATTCTCATACTAGCTTGTATTTTTTCATAGAGATGACGTATTAATGGCCTACATTTGATTTACATTTATGGCTTGACAAACTTTGAAAAAGGAGCTTAACTTTTGGATAGATGATGTATCTCCTTTGCTATTGGGAAATATTGGCAAGTGTTACAGCACAAGCATGAGGCGATCTCTATGAATACTGATTCTCATTACTTTAAAAATTCTTCATTGTGGTTCCAGCCACGCACAGCCATATAGATACTACATATTCAAAGATAACTTACTGAAGCTTGTTCACAGAACGAAGCTTTCCCCTGATATCAGCCTGTGTCTCCCACCTCTAATACCTCTGGAAGTAATTTTTTTCAAATATTACCCAGGATTGAAATTACAGTTTTTAAAAAGCACCACAATAAAGTATTGGTTGACAGGACGCTAACACCACAATAGAGCATTGGTTGGCAGGACGCGAACAAGGCGCTTGCTCCAGATGCTGTATTCAAACTGTAGGTGTCCATTGAAAAAATAGAGATAACCTAGGAGGAAAATGGATGAGAAAGAAACTCTTAGAGTCTGAAATTAATTAAACAAAAAACATACTTGGTCTGAGTGACTTAACACCCCAAAATACAACAACACAAAACAGCATTCTAACCTTTGTCTATTCAAGCTTTCCTGATATTTCAAGGCATATTTCTCACTACCATCGAGTCCATTCTGACTCACAGCGACCCCAGTCATGCAGGGTAGAACCAGGGTTACCAAGGCGAGCTCTTGACAGAAGCAGAGAGCTTCACCTTTCTCCCACAGAGAAGCTGGTGGATTTAAACTAGGGACCTTATGGTTAACAGTCCAACGCTTTAGCCACCATGCCATCGGGGCTCCTGTCAAGAAATACTTTGTGTGTGTGTGTGTGTGTGTGTGTGTATCTTCATATAAAGTATATGAGAAAATGTCCTTATCTTTTAAGTCCATTTTCCCACAATGTTTTGAAGGATCTCTCTCCACCTTCCTCTCTCTCTATGTTTTATAAAAGTTCTAAAGCCCCCTAAATTTTCAACTAGAACTTCCCATGAGTTCTAATTTTGAAGCTTTAATTATTAATGTTAATGTATTTTGTTAGGAATAATTTCTCTTCATAATTAAAGCAGGAAATCATTATGAAATTGTGATGGTTTTATATCTTTATATAGAAATCAATCCTGGCTCAGTCTGCGATCTTCATTCCGTTAAAACTCTTTGCGTCTTAGACTCTTTCATCATACTGTAGCGATGGGTGCTGGGGGCGCACGGAAGTCTGGAGGGGCACTATGAGTTGGAATTGCCCGGGCAGAAATGAGTTTGGTTTGAATCAGTTGTAGCATTCTTTCAGTGATACAATAAAGCAGTCATTAAGTCAAATTCTCAAATTCTAAGCTTGCTGTTTTTTCGTTGCTTTTTGTAAATAACCATTCAAGAATTGCTCATTATTTAATGGGTGTAGAGTTATTAGAACAGCTAAACCCTATATAAAAATCTTTTATAAGACAAAGTGTTTTGAGAGGCTACAGAAGTCCTCTATTAAGGTCAGTGAAATGAAACTGCTTACCGTTTTTCTCATAGACAGCATCGACTTTATCACCAATTCCTGGGAACTCCTCTTCTATTAGTCGGGGGGAGTCTTTATCCATAATATGGTTAATATCATCATAGCTATTGAACAAAGAAGAAAAATTCTTAAGTGAGTTAGTCATACATTTTCTTAGAAAGTTTACATTTAAAGGCATCTTTCAAAACTTATGAGGATTTTAAGGATTTAAGTACATTTTTAGAATGTGGTGGCTTTCTAAATTGAAGTATTTGTCAATTTGAAGGTATTTGTCAGCGAGTGTTACTTGATTTGTTGACTTATTCAAAAGCCATCTGGTAAAAGTAGATCTCATTTCCCATTTCAAAACTTAGGTATCTATAATGTCACGTCATTTTAAAGATGTATTTCTAACAAAACAAGGGTCATTAATTATTAACTGAATGATTACCTATAGGACACTTACTATATGCAATGAATGGGTTCAAAAGTAATGTTTAATTTCTGTACTTAAATTTTATAGAGGGTGTGGCATAGTTAGTTTTACATCTCATACTCCTCCTCTCCCTGATTAACCAAAGACCTTCTGAAATAACTTAAAAGAAAAAGTCTTTAATTTACTGCTGTTTTTAATTGGAGTAATTTACAATTCTGATGAATGTTGCCATGTGTAAAAGGCAATCAATACTATCAAGAATGCAAATGTCCGCAAACACATGACTGCAACACCAGGCAAGAGAAGCTAAGCATCAAGGCAGCAAACACTTGAAAGGTCCTCTGAGTACAGGCAAAGGATTGGTCATCTCTGGATAAGGGGTTCAGAAGAGGCTTTGCAGCTGAAATAGTATTCAAATAGAGTTCAAGAATAGTATTCAAATAGAGTTCAAGAATAGTATTCAAATAGAGTTCAAGAATAGTATTCAAATAGAGTTCAAGAATAGTATTCAAATAGAGTTCAAGAGAGATGCAGGAAGACACTTTTCAAGTGAAAAGCATTGCCACGGGAAGAGTTAGGGTCTTAAAAACATAAAATGTTTGAGAAGGGTAAGCAATACAATACCAATCTGTGATTGGACCACAGACTTCATGAAGCAAAGTAGGGGAGAAAGGGCAGTCTAAAAGTAATGCTTATAGTCATGAATGTAATTATCAAAAATAACTTGAAAGACAAAGATGATACGTCGGGGGCGGGGGTGGAGGGAGAGATGCTTTTCTTGGTTTTAGGTATTTCAAGTGTTGGGGATATTTAAGACAGCCTCATATCCCAAAATAGATGTGGGCTCCTAAATTTACTAATATATGATTACCTTAAATCTACATTTGTTTTTAATAGTTTGGTTCTACTTGCCCGTCAGAATGAGACTGATATCACAAACTACTCTCCTGTCACCTGCCCAGACAACTTCCCCAAAGGATCACCAGCTATGTGTAAAGAGCAGTCTACTTTCAAGCAATCTTCCCCTATAGGTAGTTGGGCCAGAAACAATGGAGCCACCGGGGACTTAGAAGAGGTTGATAAGAAACAGAATGCAGAGGAAAGATTAGAAAGTGTGCTGAGGACAAAGGGGACAGGATTGTTTTGTTATGGTTGAGGCACAACTAAGCAATACCTAAAAAAGAAAATAGAGGGATGAGGTGAATATTGTATGCACACTTGTGCTTTAAGAGAATGTAATACTTGTCTACTAGACTCTCTGACGTAGCTGACAGGAAACAGAAATGAACAGCTGATTTGACATTTTAGCAAATGCATCAGATAACAATTCATAGCAGTGAGAGATGTTAGAGGCTAACTTCACCTCTACGACACAATACGAGTCAGTGAGTTCAGTTGCCATACCTCCAGACTTGGTTTTCTGAAAATAAGAGAGTCTTGCCTTGATCTTCAAAGTGAACAGCTGCATTTATCTTTTTAATCTCTTTTGGAAATCCCAGTTCAGATATCTTTTTGGGATAGCCTTCCAGAATATCATAGCCACTAAGACCCCAAAATTTTCTTCCTGAAATAAGTCAAAGAAATTTGTATTTTCTAAGGGAACCTATTAGAATTCACATATTATGCATTTACTTGATTAAAGAAAGGTAATTTGAGTAGAAATAAAATATTTGGTGTTTGTGACCACCATGTTTATGCAATAGAAAAATATGAGCATTCTTCCAACAGATTTTAAATCCCAGTGCAAGTCTTATTATCTATAGATGAGTGCAACCATCCAGGTGTCATGATGATTTCTGAAACTTATTATCTCTGAGTATTCAGAGTGAAAAAACTATTATTTTTTCTGCATGGATAAACAGGCACAGTAAACTAGATCAAAAACTAAAATCTACACCATCCAGAGTTTTTTTTTTTCTGGAAAACTAGCTTCATTATAATAAGCAAACAAGAGAAACAGTTTCTCATTGGTAGTCTGTTGTATAATTATTATAAAACAATCATAAAGATGGAATGGACATTTAAAAAACTTTTTGTGATTTTATGTCAAGGGAACAATTAAAACATAAGTATTTACACTACAGGATGTAAAACACATGCAAACAGACTGGAAAAAAGAGAGGAAAAATTGATTAATTTAGAAGGTAGAGTTATAATTTTTTTCAATTTTTCAAAATTTACAATATTATAATGTTGACACTGAACATATATTTAGACAGGTTAGGAAAAGGCAGGCGTGATTGATGTGAAACAAAAAGTGAATATGAGAAGTAATAAAGTAGAACTTTGACATGACAGATTTGAGGATAGTTAGCACGATAGTTTTAGGTGCTTTCTGGTTTCTCTTTGTGGTTCTGGATTCTTAATTGGGGCACATTGTCAGAAATCGTCATTAACTAAGACTCTCATGGCATCGAGATCTCCAGCACCGGCCTGCAGGTGAGAGCAGCCTCCCTGGTGGACAGTTTACCTTTAAAGACGAAGAAAAGGTCCCGAGAAGGAAGCTCATAGGCAGCATCGATGTGGTTGGGAAGGTCAGGCCAAAATGACTTTATCAGAAACAGCTCTGCCTCAACCTGCTGAGGGTGCAGGCGCCAGAAAAATCTAACACAAAGACATGATGAAAGTTTGTAGAGAGTAAAAAAGCCTGTTTTAAAGTAGAATATTCTTATTCTCTGGCAGTTGTTTTCACATCAAAGCATTTCTTTTTAATTGCTAGCATCTGTTAGCTTAATGCTAGGCTACAGCATTCAAGTTTAAAATATCACAGAGGTCTTATGAAGACTCTGTGACTTTGTTGGGTAAGACCATACTTTGCTCACTTTTGCATTTCCTACAAGACCAGGAAGTGTGCCAGGCGTGACAGTGGGGTCTGGACTAAATGTCAGTTACATAAAGGACACTCGCCCTGACCAAAGCCTGGAAGAAACTGACAGAGAACTGTTGTTTCACATCTCAGGGTGCGATGAGTGGGTGAATACACCTATTGGAAAAATGTAGCACTAAAAAATTCTTTTTCAATACCTATATCTCCAGGTTTACAGAAATATTCTCTTCCCAAATCCTAACATGTCTCCAGATTCAAAGTTTTTCCTTATGTAAAGGAGTTAAAGTAGCATTCTGAGTAAAGTCACAATATGATAATTTACTATGTAATACATATCTTAAATATATAGCATATATATCATACATCATATCATAGGATATGTGATATGGTAGAATGTGTCACATTATGTATTAGGAGATATTTATGTTTATGATATAATAACTTCAGTGCTAGCCTGTCGCTTGCATAACTTGGATTTCTAGATGTTCTTGGTCTGCCTGTGAAAACGATTTACAACCAAAGATGTGAAAGGCAGGTGCACAATGCCAATATAACCCCCTGAAAAGTAAAATGCTCATGGGTCATCTATTTGATCTGAAATGTGTCAATATTTCTGCCCAGAGGTCTACTATTTGCACTGCTAATTTCATCTTGAAGAGTTTGACCGCATGCGTGACAATCTGCAGACACGACTTCACACATGCTTGTCACGTGCAGACTTCATGAAAGAATTTCCAGTGTACCTGTCTTTGAAGATAATTGTTTCTCCTCGGAGACTGGTGATGGCATCGAGGGTTAAGGCGGGATCACATTTGTCTGGAGTTGTGGGATGTTTAGGGTTGGGGTCTTCGTCTCCAGCACCTGAAATGGCACATGAGTCAAGGAAGTTACTGACTGTGACCCTACAGATGGCACTGGTCTCAGGAAAACCACCTGACTCTGATAAGAGAGAGGAAAAGAAGATTCTCTCCCTGGAGGTCCTGGGGCTCCTGTAAAACAGCACCCATACCCTGTCCTTCCATTTCCTGCATCAAGGGTCGCCACCGCCATAAAGGTCCTTTCTCCCTTCATTCTCCAGGACCCATTGAGAATCATCTTCACTACAGATTTAGGGCTTGGGAGGTTAATAATAGTAATAGCAGGGGGAAAGCAAAGGACATTAGAAGCACCATTCCTCCATACTTTGCAGAAGTTTTTGGTAGGCTATTCATGAAAAGAGATATTCTCTCTCAGGCTGTTTCTGAGAACTCATCATCTTCGAGCAGCCTTCACACACACACACACACACACACACACACACACACACCTTTTGCTGTTTTACTGGCTGTCAACCATGGATAACATTACTTTATCAGTTTATCATCATCACAAGCCAGTTTTTCACCAACTATGTGACTACTTGTCATTTGTTTGTAACTGTCCCACCAGCTAACATGAGTGAACACGGGAGGAAGTGCACAACAATAATTATACACCATTTTTCTCTTAAGGAGCCCTGGTTATGTGTTAGGTTGTCATGGCAAGGTCAGCAGTCCATCTACTCCCAGAAAGAGTTACAGTCTCAGAAAGCCATAGGGGCCTCTCTACTCTACTATCAGTCAGATCTGACTCGATGGTGTCAGTTTGGAGAGTTCACATGACTCTTATCACCAATCTCTTGGTCACAATTTGCAGGATTAAAAAGAATTTTGAAGTAAATTAGTAGTTTCCCTGTGCCATCAGTAAGTCCGTATCGGTTCCACAGAAGCTATCATGGTTGTGGGGGTGGTATGATCCCATTTTCTCCGTCATGTGCCCCAGCAGTGTTTGACTAAGAACCTGTGCACTGTAGCTTTAACTCTATTCACTCCAAACACTCTTCTTTCTTTTGAAAATCTTGAAGAAAACAAAGACAGATGTTCCCACAACAGGTGCTATGGGTGCAATTAAAAACAACCACAGACCACTTGGGCAGTTTCTACTGTGGTAAATGGAACACTTGAAAGAAGACTTATAATGTATTTAAGCCAGCTAAGAATTCCCTAAGACACTGGTTGTGTGAATAACATGGGGGTGGGGAGAACCCCAGCTGGAACCAAGTCAATTGCAGCAAACGTCTTCTTATCTTTATGTTTTAGGGTAGGACTGTCCTCCATGAGTTGGTAGAAACAGACCACTCGGCCTCTTTCCTGAGACACTTTTAGGGACGTTTGAACCACCAGGACTAAACTGTTTGAGCCACCCAGGGACTCTTGTTGTGTGACTAAAGGAACACTATTCAAACTTCCTAAAGATTCATTTCCTCGTTGTTTAAATGCAGGATAAGATATGTTCTTCTCAGAGGTTTGAAATCCAGTGTACCTTCAAGAATTGAATGTTTTCTACTCAATCCCCTGGTTTTAATTTTTTTGGTGGGGAGGAGAGCAGGGGAAGGGGAAGTGTATTTACCTAGGTTTTAGTACCAAAACCAGGATTGCATTTGTGATCGTGGCAAACATGTGCTTTGTATGCTGCTGTTAAAGGTGCAGATTAAGAGTTACCATAGAGAAACTGGATCCCTTGAACATCGTCGTCAGGTAGGACAAAGCGGCCTTTGCCAGTGTAGGTGTAGACAGGATACATCAGTGCTCCTGGGTCCTTGGAGTGGTCGAGGCCCAACGAGTGTCCAAACTCATGGGCCGCAACAAGGAACAAGTTGTAGCCTGTACATAGACAAAATTTAGAAGTGAAACATTAATAAAGAAGCAATGAGAAAATGGTGTGCTCGACTGACCACCTAAAGGAAAGAAATAGCATCTTCCTCAACTGTTTAGCTTGGCCTCCAATCTCTTCATTGGC
Organism: Nesogale talazaci; assembly: GCA_004026705.1. NCBI lineage: Eukaryota > Metazoa > Chordata > Mammalia > Afrosoricida > Tenrecidae > Nesogale > Nesogale talazaci. Next base: position 52,720 of record PVJH01001006.1, on the reverse strand, counting down.
TCATGCACACATATTTTAAAATCAGTTTTAAGTTTCTTAAAGAGAGGTTCAAAGTGCTGATTTGAAGCCTTGTAACTTCGTCCTCTCTTTATTTGCACCTGTCTGTAGATTTTGAATGTCAACTGTTGGCTCTCAGATCTTTAGGATTTTGCAGGGGGAAGACTCGCAATGCAGACTGGCTCTGTACAGTGAAGATATTAATAATGCTGTTGTGCTCTTTAACTAGCCAAGGTTGGTAGGGTGAACAGGATAGGCAGTGACGACCTTAACCAAAGAATGCAGAAAATCACAGTGTGCAATACATAGCTAGGGCATTGCCAAGCAGGAGGCAGTTTGAAAAGGGATGTTGACCAATTGCGAAGCTGTAGGTCAAAGCAGAACTTCCCCCTGTGGGTTACCAAGACTGTAACTCTTTACAGGAGTAGAAAGCTTTATATATATATTTTTTCCTGTGGAACAGCTAGTGGTTTCAAACTGCTGGCCGCAGCCCAACACGGAACCTCTACACCACCGGGGCTCCCAGGATGCAATAAATAGTCATGAGGGAACAAATTCTATCCAGGTGATTCCAGAACATCTCAAGTCTAGAAAGAGAAAGATGAAGAGTTACAGTTGTAGAAATCCACAGGGGCAGTTCTACCCAGGCCTAATAGGGTCACTATGAATTGGCATGGACTGATGGCACGGAGTCTAGAGAAACAAACTCTGGATATGATTGGTAAACTCAATTCTGCTCGGCCATTGTGCCACTGCATTAGCATGGCTTTCTCTAGTCGTGTGTTCTACCACTAGCTGAGCCTTCCCATCCTGGGGTTTAAGGATCCCAGCAATGTAGTGGTTATGCCTTGGGCTGCTAACCCCAAAGTCAGTAGGCTGGCATCAGGAGCCATTCCTCTGGAGAAAAAAAGAAAGCAAAAAATGGGGCTTCCTATTTCTGTGAAAGGTGAGAGTCTCAGAATCCCACGGGAGCAGTGGGGCTGTGAGGCTGAGTTCACATACCAAGATTTAAGTTGGAAAGAAAGATCATAAATGATTATGTGACAACTAAGACAGCAGAAATTGTTGTTACTCCTTAAAATGCACCAAAACGGGAACCAATTTTTCCACTTGACTTCAGATGTACCTTGCCATCATAGTCTATGCATTAAGAAAACATACAGTAAAATTTGTAAAAGCTGGAACCTGGGTAAGGAGCAAACCCATCAGAAATGGAAAACACAAGTGTTTTCCACTGAAATCATTAGCCACAAAGTAGAAAACTTGTAAGAACTGAAAGACAAGGTAGTCCCATTTGAGTTCCAGCTCTCAGATAGTTTATAAAATTGTACAAGCAATAAAACTTTCTATAACTTTGAATTACTTCTTCTTTGAAATGCCTAGCCAGGAACTCTATTCTTGACCTTCAGCTGAAAAATTAATCTAGATTTGTTTGTGCATATTTGATCAATATCTCAAGTCCAGAATTTATGCAGGAATCTAAAACAAAGACTCTCTCTCACTGTGTCTTAACAAAATACCAGACTGTATCCATCCTTTCTTTCTAAAACTATTCTTAAGTTTGGAATATTCTGCACATAAACATGTAGACATCTCTCCTCCCTCTCTATAGACTGACTCAATTCAAGAGTTCAAAAGGTAAAATGAACCATTCAAAGCGCAGTTTTACCCTTTGGTAAAGTAATTTCTTAAAAGTGCATTATAAAAACCAGCTGCTTCTAGTGACTACTTCTAACTAGCAACACAACTCCAAAGTTAAGCTATCATTGGAACAATCTGTTAGCCTTTTCCTCTGAAATTGACATTCACAATTTTTGAGCTCATTGAAGTCAGTTAAGACACAGTTTCACGTTGCTTGTGTAACTGCAACCTTCACTGGGGTCTCATATTGTTTGGAATAAGAAACCAACTTGAATATAGTGAACAGTTATTTCTAAGTAATATAGGCAAGTTTGAAACAACTAACTCCTATACTGGGGATCAAAGAGTTGAAATTCCCATTTCTACCAACTACAAAAAGAAGACTATTTCAGCACACTTCTAATGTCGCTATGATCTACAGATTCATCATTAATAGGCTTTAGATACAGATTTATAATAAACTGTCCCTCAACATGCCAAAACGTAATCCACAGTGATAATACTTTCCTTGGCCATCAAGACCTTTCCACTCTACTTCAAGGTTGGAACCTCTCACACTACCAAGACAAAGTATGCAAATTTTTACTAGATTCTCATGTTTCACATTGGTTTTTACAGACATCACTTATGGCAATACATTGGTATGTATTCAATATAAAGTTTAAAAATATTTTTAGGCCATGTAATCAAGTACCAAATATAATTTGCCTGTGTGTGTCCTAATTTCTTAGCAGAGAGATATTTATCCTATATAATCTAATAACCCACCAGCTGTCACTTTATAGGAAGTATTACCTTTGGAACTACTTGTCCAAGTTTCATCATCATCAAAATGGGCATCTCCTCCCATATTGGGTCCGGGAGGGAAAGCATGAGCCAGGAGACCAGAAGGTCCATCAAATGGGTAGAAATCACCATGCTCTATACACAAGAAGAAGAGTTAGGAATCTCATTGTATCTATTAGTTCCGGGTGAGGTTTGTTGCATACTGTAAAAGCTAGCCAATGACCGAAACATTGAACAAAAGAACAAAGCCAATTAAGAATGGAAATAGATAAGTCTTTCAAAAATGGTTCATTTGTTACCTTTAGTTCCAAAGGAGATCATGATATCAGCAGTGCCATTGTGGATTCTGGTGAAATTCAGAGGGGTCACATCCGACCACACTTTAAAGGCTTTTTTCACAGCCTTGGCAACTTCAGAAGGGGTCAGATCAGGGGTAGAATTCACAATCCTAGGCCACAGAGAACATTTTCATTACATTTTTGGGAGGTGAAAACTATCTTGAATACATTTTCTTATACTTTTACTTTTCAACTCAAAACACGGTAGTGTCTAAAAAGTGCTGCTGGTGTGTTGTTTCAAATAATTTATTAATTATTATACTCCTTAAGAAAAGCTGGTCCAAGGATGTCAGAGTGTAATTATACTCTCAAAGGCTTTCAATGGCTGATTTGTTAGAAATAGGTTACCAGATCTTTCTTCCCAGAAACCTCTGGGTAGATTCAAGCCCTCAACCTTTGTCTAACAGTCAAGCTATACTTTTGAATCACTAAGAGATGAGCTCAAACATTTGACTATTTCCAAATGTCCGATCATGTAACATCCTAAGTGCTCAATACTCCGATGTTTAGCAGAATTTCTTGTGTACCCTGAGGTTTGGGAATTATAGAGCCAAGCAAATGGGTTATCACTGAAATTTTCCTAGAAAGAATTAAAGTGAAATTGTTCATCGTTAGGCCCGATTTACTAAGAACACTTTATTTGCTCCATTTGAAATGTGTTTCTTAGGCTTATTTTCCTTTCTATTTTTATTTCATTTCTCAAAGAAATCTTTTGAGATTTCCACCGAGAAATAATGCTGGGCTAACAAACTTCACAAGAGTAGAGGTTATGACTATCTCATCAACTGCAGAAACTGTCTCCCTGGACTTCACCTCCAGTGAAGTCTTTGAGGCCTACTTAGGCAAGCAAAGGCGCCTGGGGGATGAAGTGGTTACAAATTGGGCAGCATGGATGACACTCAGAAACCGCCAGCCGCTCCAGCCAGCTCCTCCAAGCACTGCCAGTCAGGGAAACCCACACTGGGTAGCCATGAGTCAGCAGACTCCTTGCAGCGAGTTTGGTTTTAGCAAAACAAAGCATCAAGGCCTCTGATCTAAATGCACATGCAATGCTTAGTAGTGAAATGTCGTTAAAAACGAGCCATATTAAAGACGGTCTGGGATGTACCTGTAAGTTAAGTTCATTCTCGACCACTTGAGAGTTCGTGGGAAAACATTGTATTCACCCACATCAGGGACTCCGCATCTTGGCTTCTTCATGATATCTAAAGTGTTCTCATCCAGTCTGCCCGTCACTTCTAAGCCAAAGAAAGACTGCATCTCTCGGAGCTTGTTCCCCAAGGAGTTTGCTGCGGAGTTCTTCTTCAGGATTCCAGCAGGCTTCCGGGGAAGGTAGTAGGATCTCAGATAGTGCTATGAAAGAAACCCAGATCCCTCGTTTTAAAAGAGCAGGACCTTTATGATCTGTCCCCCACCACAGAGCTGAGCAAGATACTCTACCTCTGCAAACTGGAAGTCTTCCTCGGACAAATCCCCATCGCTGTCATCCTCGTCAGGAAGAGGCAGGGACCAACAATGGACCCAGCTCAAGAAGAAAAAGGCAGCCAGGATCTTCGGATGCATCTTGGCCTATTATGCCTGGAGGCTGCTGTCTGTGCACAGGCACACCTTGACTTTTATAGGCCTTCAAGAGTGAGTCATTGCTCACGGATGTGTTTCAACCCCCCAGGCAGTTCAAGGTAAACATGCTTACGCAGCAACTTTTCTTTCTTTTTTTTTTCTCCCTCCTAAGAACTGTGGCTTGTGGTAGAACGTTAAGGAAATATCAAAAATGAGGGCATCTCTAGTTTCATCAGGGTCTCAAAACCCATCTGGCAAAATAAACAACCTCAGCATATTTATGGATATTGTGGGAAGAAGCACAGAGCAGTACATTTTTCATTTAGCAAAAATATTTTTCTTCCCTCTAAGGAAGTAGCTGCTTCTTTTTTTAAGATATCATAAGAATATCAATATTGCATTCTTGCTTCCATAAAGAGAAAGCTCCTCCTGCCCCAGTATGTTTTTAACCTGTTGGGTTCTAAATTACATTGTCTCTAAAGCAAGTGCAGGGGGAAACAGTGTCTATCCTAGAGCCACGGAATTGGATTAGAAGCAAGTTGGACCTCTCTGCAGCACATCCATAGCACTGAATCTGGCGATTGGAATTTAAAAGCTCTGCCTTGACCTCCACCAAAGGACTCTTTAAAAAGTTCATGGAGAAAGTGACTTGTCTTTTGATTCCATTTGTCCATAACTTTCCGAAGCCTCCTTGTGTGAAGTTTTTGATGCCTGCTACCTCCCAAAGATCATCCGCCAAGGTAGAAGAATTCAAAGGCAGAAATAATCTAACTGTAATGACTAACTCACATCAGAGGGTTACAATCAACTGAGTGGCTTTGAAGTATTATTTAATTCTTGTAAGAGCCTAATAAACCAATGCCAGCACAAGATTTGGTTTCCATTATATAGATTTAGTCAGCACACTGAAGTGCACAAGCCATGTCTGGCTCTTTCAGGAGGAGAATGTGGATGTGACGTAAAACTGAAAATGCCTAAAAGATAGCTTTCAGAACATAGTGATTCCATCTGTTTGTGAAAATATATTTATGGCTCTCAAATAATTTTTACATTGTTCTGAAGCACCCAGTGGGCACTCTCGTTTCAAAAGTTGGCTGACCCATAGAATAGGCAAATGATCTGTCCCAGAGAAATTAATAACTTGCTTAAAACTATCAAATTAATTAATGGCAGAATTTGGATTGAACCCGGGACAGTTGATGAAAGACGTTTTCTTAACCTCTATCTTATGCCGTCCTCAGGTTTCTTTTTTTTTTTTTTTTCTCAAAAACCATGCTGCTTAGTTCCTATACCCAATGGGGTGTCCTGGTGGAGTAACAGCGTCCTTGAGGAAAAGCCACACAAAACTGGTCCCCAGCAGGTAGAGGTTCCATCTCTCCTGGATGGCCCACAGTTCCAGACTGCCATACCACTCCACCCACTACCACCTTATCTCCTTAACATACTCCCTTATGTTTCAGGTCTAGGCCATTCGCTGCAATGGCTGCACAGAACTCCGCCCACAAAGGAAACTGGCTCATATGGTGACAGGACTGGTGAGTCCCAAATACATATTCAGAGATCCAGCTGAAGGATTTTCCATATGCCCTAGGCCAGGTGTCCTCAAACTACAGCCCTCGGGCCACATGCGGCCCGCCGAGGACATTTATCCAGCCTCCAGATGTTTTTGCCACCGCTCCCTATCCTGCTTAGCAGCCGACTCATCCCTGGCCCGCAGTGAATTTGTTCATAGTTGTTGTTCTTGTTGTTTTCAACTATGGTCCGGCCCTCCAATGGTCTGAGGGACAGTGAACTGGCCCCCTGCTTAAAAAGTTTAAGGACCCCTGCTTAGGCTGTGGAGGTGAAATCAGGTCCAAGAACCAGGGGCCAGGTCTGAAGGATGGGACTCACTGGTAGCAGGAGGTCCTGGCCTGCTTCTCAGAGGACTCATTTCAATACTCCGCAGGCAGGCGATCACCAGGTAGTCTGTTATCGGTGATGCACAGGTGAATCCTACCAAGGTCTTCCCCTTCCTCCCTTACCTTTTGACTCAGATCCTGGCAGGGAAAGATCATTCGGTGGGGATTATGGAGACATTGGCTAGAAGAGCCACATTAAATAATTCATCAGACCCGCCCTGCTATTTTCATTCGCCTCCTATACCTGTGAAAGTTGACCGTGGAATAAAGAATACCAAAGGAAAATCAATGCATTTGAATTGAGGTGCTGAAGAAGTATATTGACAGTACCAGGGCTGCCAAAAGGTCAAACTAAACTGTCTTGCAAAAGTGCTCCTTGGAGGCCAGGATGGTGAGACTTCATCTTATATACTTTGGACACGCCAGGAGAGACCTGTCCCCGAAGAAGGGCATCATGTTTGGTAAAGCAGAGGGGCAGCAAAAAAAAGAGGAAGGCCTACAAGGACATGGGTTGGCACAGTGGCTGCAAGAATGGGCTCAGGTACAGGTACAATCATGCACAAGGCACAGGGCTGGGCAGGGTTCTGTTCTGTTTGGCACGAGGTTCTTATGGGTCTGAACCAACTCAGCACCCAACAGCAACACCCAGAAAACGGGGGCTTTAGGTGAATACAGAATCACCGGTACGTTTTTCAACTTCTAAGTTTGTTTAGTAAAAGTCCTCTTAGGGTAAGAACTAAGGAAAATAGTCCAGTCCGAAGATGAAACAAAGAATCAGATCTGAGCCTTTTTCTTAGGAAAATTATAAACATTAACTTCTATCTCACCCAAGCCCCCCCAAAATCATTTAAAAATTCTAAAACCAAATCCACTGCCCTCTAATCAGTGCTGACTGAGCAACCCTTTCTGGACAGGTAAAACTGCCCTATGAGTCCCGAGCCTTCCCCTTCTCAGAGGACTAGCAAGCCTTTCTCCTGGTGAGGGGCTAGTGGGTTTGATCTGGTGACCTTAAGGATCACAGGCCAGTGTGTAACAGTATACCACCCAGGTTCCTGTAAAATATTTAAAAAATTACTGAGACATCATTATACATCGATGCCACTGTTTTACAGTTTTATGAATTATGGTAACTATCAAAGAACATTAGTATTTGATTAACTTTTCATTTCATTGAAGAATATAAAACTATTTTAAAAAGCAAAAGAAGGTTATCTTGCACTCTGGCATTTTTGTTGTAGGAGTAAATTGAAGTTTCTTTGAAGATTAAAATAAACATTGATTTCTTAGGCCAATAATCTGACTACCGGTCTCCAGGCTATTGCTCATGGAGAGTGATTTAAGGTGGTGATCAAGATGTGTGTCATCACATTTTAATCTGTTGACCAAAGTCAACACAAGTTATTGTCTCAGGTTAATTGTTAAAATGAAAGCTAGACCTCCTGATCACCAGTGGTGAAACGGTTTGTGGTTTCCAATGCCACTTTTAGCACAATAAAGTTTTTACAAATTGTTCTAACAGGTCTACAAAAGACGTTTGAAAACCTGTGGACTGAGCAAACAAAACTGTTCAGACTAAATTAGGAGTGTGTACCTACGACTGATTCAGACATAAGCAATGTGGAAATTTTTAAAACATATGTCATCATTGATTTCTTTGTTCCAGACATCATCCAATAGAGAACCAACACTGTCCATTAATAGTCATTTAATAAAGCACAGGATGTTTCCAGATTTGGAATATCACAAACGATTGGCATTTGAATTGACTTGGAATGATTGAATCTTGTCAATCAAAGAACCTCAAGCTGGCCTTTGGGCTTCAATAAAAACCATTGTGAATTCATAGATTCTGACTTATAGTTGCCCTACACGACAGAGGTGGGCTGCTGCTGCATAGTGTTTCAGAGGTTATAAATTCCAAAGGAAGTTGACTGCTTCATCTCTCGCCAATGCAGCAGCTGATGAGTTTAAACCACCAATCCTTCTCTTAGCAACTCAAGGCTTGCACCACTAGGGCTTCTTTGGTTTAAGCATACACCCACCCAAAGCCCACTGCCAGTCAAGTCCTACTCATAGTAACCCTATTTACTGTTTCCAAGGCTGTAACACTTCAGGAGAGAAGATAGACGTCATCTTTTTCTCTCATTGCTGTTGGTGGGTTTGAATCATTGACAATTAATATGAGCAGTCCAATGCTTACCCAACCGTTCCCTCATTTCAGAATAGTGTTGAAAATGATCAATGCCAACAGCGATACTTAATAGTACCTTAGCTTTATTCTAAGATAACTGACTTGACTCACTGCATTCGTAGGTAGCAATGACTCCATAACAGCTGCTTTGCTCTAATTTCTGATTGCTTTCTGGTCCCTACCACCATGAAACTCAGCCTACAATGTTTTTGAAAAGAGTAGAGGGCTAAACATTAAACACATAATGACATTTTCACAAGGGAATGAAGCATATATATTCCACCTAACCTATTATGCACAGTCAACCAGGATATAACCCAGGGGGCGGACACAGAGCACGGAGAGACTCATCCAGGGCCAGTCTCTGCTGTGTCTTCCGAGGGCAAGTTCAACCATTTAGAAAGTCATTTACTTTCAACCTCTGAATCACACACTCTTCAGAGATGCTGTATTCATGCAGTGTTTCTCCACGGAAGAAATAAATAGAACCTTAAGGGGGAGAAAATGAAAAAGACAGTTCTTTAGCATTCTTACTGAAATCAAACATCAGAAAATCAAGTCGTAATTTCCTGGGCTCACGACCTAGAGAATTCACATTGTTATTGTGTTTGGTTAAGGAGAGTGGTCAGTGACTATTTACCTCTGCCACATTCAACCAAGTACAGAGTAGAAGAAAACAACCAGAAATAGAACACACATCCTAGCCCATCCATGCCCAACTTCTTTGCAAAGGAAAAAATCGAGATTACCTGGCAGTGAATATTAGAAAGAAAAACAAGCTGGAGAAATGGGAGGTATGCTCAGTGGTTTTAACAATAGTGTCAGTGTATCTTTAAAAGTCTGATATTTAAACAGTGAAGTAGAAAGTATGTTTAATTAAAAAAAAAGCATGACCTCACATTATTGCCTTAATCCACTAAATTAATTTAAAACAAAATTTCTGATTTAATGTAATGTGCAAAATTTGAAAAGGGATTCTCATGACAGTTGCACACTATGGTGAATGTAGCTAATGCCATGAATTATACACATAAAAATAGTTGAAGTTGCAAATGTTTTGTTAAATGTTTTCCACCAAATTTTAAAGCAATATTCAAAAAACAATTATGTTTGCATAATGTCTGGAAAACATAAGCATGGGACAAAATATTAAATTATCATAACACTTCTAAATTTTTGAGATAATTAAGCCTATTAAGTAGAGTTTATACAGATTCATAGAGACCTTGTAGGACAGAGGGGACATGTCCCACAGAGTTTACTAAAGTTATCTATCACATCCTTCCCCTTGGAGCAATGGGTGGGTTCAAACCACTGCACTTTCAGTTAGCAGCTAAGTGCTTAACTGCTAGGACACCCTGCTATAAATATACATACCAGAAAACACATACATATGTTATGTATGTGTGTAGCTATATGCATTTGTGTGTACACACAAACATACATGGGTGCACATTTATATTTATGCTAATTTATTTAAGCTACATTCAATCTAAAATATTTTTATTATAGTATAGGAAAACTTGCCTTGGTGTTGGTATGCTACATCCACTTTATTTTCAATTCCCCAAAAAACATCTTAATGGATTTGGGGTAGCCCTCTTGCATAGTTTGCCTTTTTTTTAATTGAATTTATCAGGAAATTAAAAATAAATTCAAGATTGATTCAAAATATGTCTTAGCAATGCTTCTAGGCATGAAGGTTGTTGATATTAATAATGTCCCCATGCGTATGCTAGACAATTTTAGAACATTATAGAAAAGTTTTCACTGTAGCCATGAATAGCAACCCAGCCTTCTTCCTCATCTGGCTACCTCCAGTACTTGTCTGCAGTGAAAAAAGGTCGTGATTCTGGTGTCCGAGTCGTGGACAGCAGCATCGATCCAGTGTATGCCTTTGGGGAATATAAGCTCACGAATTGTCCTGGGATATCCACTGAGCACCACATGACTTTGTAGGACCCAAAATTCTTCTCCTATTTGTAAAAGCAGGGAATCAAAGGATGACCTTGTTCTCAGCAGAAAACTTATCACAGAGTAACAAAGATGTTTCTAAGAGAAACAATGCAGTAAAAACCACCTGAACTGAAAAGAAACCCTGTGACAGTCTAAAGTATACAATATGTTTTTATCTCCCCCGTGGTACAGCCCTAAGCCCAGAAAGGCAAGTCGTGATTGTAAGCACAGGCCTTGTCAATAGACACATCAGCACAAACCCTAAATCTGTCATTTACTAGCTCCCTGACTTCAAACTGTTGGGGTTTTTTTTGTTTGTTTATTTATTTGGTTCCTTTAACACAGTATATTTTTTAATCTCTCTGATTTTTACCTCTTCCCATCTGTCAAAGAGGGATACGCATAATGCTCTCAAGGTGCTGAGGGTGAGGTGTCAGGCTGTTAACTGAAAGGCCAATTGTTAAACGCACCAGCAGCTCATCAGGAGAGAGAGAAGGCTGTCTCCTCTCAGAATGATTTACACTACCATCTCAGGCACCATGTATGTAGACTGGGTTTGGCTGTTTTTGTTTTAAGAGATGCTGAAGATAAAGAGAAAAATGCAGTGACTCATAATTAATTATAAAAAACACTCACTGGATTATTATAAATGCTATGGGAAGCCTGCTTGTGTTTCCATTTCCTCAATGCCAGACACCGCTCTTGGTGCTGAGGATCAAACAATAACCCGAACAGGACAAATATCCCAGCCATTGTGAAGCTGACGTTCTAGTGTGAGGAATAAAATGTTATATATTTTTTCATTCATTTTCAATTCTCCCTCCATGCTTTGGTTTTATGTTTCTTCATAAACAATCTCTTGTGCTCACCCCATTGTAACAAGAACCTTCATCTTAACCTCCCTAAAGCCAAAATGCCCTCCTTACCAGGCAGTGAATATGGGTTACTGAGACTGTGAATTTTCACCTGAACAGATGGCCTTCTCTTTCTTCCTACAATACCAATCAAATTTGAAAAACATCAAAGTAGATCCTGTTCTTCTTGAGAACATGCGTCATCCCTAAAAGAATGACAAGCCACCCACCTCCACAGACTTGAACGTCCAGGGATGGAATGTCAAGAGTGAACTAGAATAGAAGAAGCAGCCCTAGTGATGGCATGGTTGTGCATTGGACTGTGAGTCACCCTGCCAGAAGTTCAAGCCTTCCAGGTACTTCTAGGAAGAAAGATGAGGTTTTCTGCTTCCATACAGGCACATGGCTTTAGAAACCCTAGGGGGCCGATGCCACTCTACCCTTTCGGGCTGTTAAGAGTTGAAAGGAACTCATCTGTACTAGGAAGCATAGCTTGAGCTTAAAGCCTTCCATATACTCTGTGGCACAAACTAGCACCCCACAGACTGGGAGAGAAGCTACTTTTTCTCATGGAAGTAAAGGAACTCATTCACCTCTGAACAGGAAGATGTGACCTTTCACAGGGTCTTCATAAGCTGCATCTATCCGGTTGGGAAGATCAGGCCAAAATGAATGGCTAAGCAATGGTTTATCTTCAGGAAATTCTGGATGGTCACACCAGAAATATCTAGTTTTTTAGAAAGCAAGGTCGCATGATTAGACCATGAGAGATGATCACAAAATCCCATTCAAAGTATACAGCAGAGAAAAGGGTATAGGATTTATTGAAACCAGCACAAGAGGGGCTATAAGAAAGGATGGTGTCTATCATTAATAGAGGGGTCTGCTGAGGTGTAGAGGACCAATAGCCCCAAGTCTGTGTGGGCTATGTTTAGCACAGTGAATGAACACACAGTGCATAGGCCTTGGGACAGATGGATCCCAGTTCAAGTTCAAGCTCCACCTTTTAACAGAGCTGCCATTTTTAATTCATTGATCCAACAAATATTTAATTAAGAGTCAATCAGATGCTTGAAAAGGAGCCCGGTTAGTGCCAGGAGTTAAGTGTTAGACTGCTAACTTCTAAGTTAGCTGTTCACACTCACCAGCCATTCTGTAGGAGAGATGAGGCTATCTGCTCCCATAAAGAATTGGTTTTGATAACTGGATTGATCATTGCTTAGGACATCACAAGGGAGGATGGGGGGGGGAATGGGGAAGCTGACAACAATGAGTGTGAGAAGAAATGTTTTGAAAGTGATAGTGGTGATGTCGGCACAAATCTTCTTAATATGATCAAACAATTGAAAGTATGATATGTGAAGTATATCCCAGTAAAACTATTAAAACAAAGAATGTGTGAAAAGCTACAATCATTATGTGAATGAAACTCAGAAATATGTCTAGGTCGATTAAGCTTTTAATGATTATTGCATGTGTCTAGGTGTTTGGTTGCTAGCCTGGCAATGTTTGAATGAGTTATAAAATAAAGACGTGTCTACTTCACAAGTCATTTTTTAAAATTTGGCTACTATGGATCAGAACCGACTTGATGATAGTGGGCTAACTTTTTAAAATCAATTGTATATGTTTGGCTCTCTGTTAGGCTTAGAGATACAATAACAAAGAATGTAAAAATCCTGGCCTTCATGCACCTGAAATCTATTAGCATTTTCCTAAGGATAGAAATAGAACAAGGAAGAAAGAATGAGGATGGCAGGTGGGCTGTGGCAGCACATCTAGAGAAGATGAGTTAAGACTCGAGAACCTTGCAGCTGTCTAGGGGAATAATACTCTTCAGCAGTTCTCCACCTGTGGATCGCAACCCCTGTGGGGGTGGAACAACCCTTTCACAGAGGTCACCCGATTCATAACAGTAGCAAAATGACAGTGATGAAGTAGCAACGAAAGTAATTTCATGGTTAGGGGGGTCACCACCACATGAGGAACTGTATTATAGGGTCATGGCATTAGAGAGATTGAGAACCGCTGCTCTCGACAGTGAATGCGGCAAGTGCAAAAACATGGTAGAAAGGTATTAGCATTGGCTACATCGGAGGGATCCAGCAAGGAAGCAGAGGCAGGAGAAAGGGGACTCCCATGTAAGCACACAGACAGTTTAGGTGAAGATTAAGGACATACGATTCATGTAGCACAATGCCTGGAGCACAGGAAGCCCCTCTAATTAACTTACTAACACATCCAGTTGACCCATACAGTCAGCCCTGAGCAGACGTCAAGGAAGGTGCCAGGCAGGCACTGTCTTAGGCACGGTGGGTAAAGAGGGAACCATGTATTTACATTCTTGAAGGAGAAGGAAGTACACACTGACAGCAACAAACAAAATGGATGATTGCAGAAAGCGATGTGATAGGTTAAACTAGTGACTGGAACTGGAGTCCGACTGGGGAGCAGGACACTCGGGGACCTCTCAGCAGATGTGCTGAAATTCGACACCTGAAGAACAAGAGAAATTCATCAGAGAGATATCTGTGGGCAGAAAATCAGTAGGCAAAAGGAGTAACAAGAACAAAGGCATTTGAGTCCCCAGCCCCCGCCGCCCCCTCCCCCCCAATTAAAAGACAAGAAGGGAATTCGTTGTTGGTGTGTGCTGAGGAAGAAGAGAACAGTCGGGGGGAAACTGTAAAAGATCACCTGCAAAAAGATCAATTCTGGAGCAATGCCTTCCAGAATTTATAGCTCCTAAAGGAGATAGTAGGCCCAAAATGTTACTTAGGAGTCCTTAAAGATTATTGTTTGCCCTTGAAACTGTGTAATGGCATCAGCGGTGATGTGTGGATCACATTGCTGTGGTGTTGGGCTAGCAAATGAACTCTTTCTTGGACCTAAAAATACGAAAATAATGACCCAGTATAATCCCTTAATGATATGCTTCAGTTTGTCTCTAATTTGTTTTCATGAGCAGAATAACCATTAGCAGAAATTCTGAATTCTAAATTAAAAGTCATAGAAAAAATAGAGGAAAAGTCTTTCAGGCCATGCATCCTCATGGCTTATTCCTAATTCTTTTTTAATTTATTTATTTTAATCATTTTATAGGGAGCTCTTACATCTATCAGTACCTTCCACAGTTACATCAGGCAGTATTGTACAATTGCTACCACAATCAGTTTCGAAACATTTTCTTTCTTCTTGAACTCCTTGGTATCAGCTCCCCTTTATCCTCTCTCCCTCTCCCACCCTAGCCTCTGGGAACCCATATTTATTTATTGTCATATCTTACGCCATCCAATACAAATAATTCACATACAATTCTGGATGTCACTCCCCTCAGTGGGGTTAAAAAGTTATCAGTGCAGTCAGCTCCCCCCTCTCCCCTAATTCTCAAACACTACTTGAGGTTCCCAGTGTTTTGAGGTCAGGGGACATCACTGGACTTGCCCCCCCTAGCCACCCCCTCCCACACACACACGTTTCTGCTGCTACGGGACTTTTCCAAAAGGCGCTCTGGTGGCACAATGGTTAAGTGCTTAGTTACTAGGCAGAAAAGTTGCTGGTAACTATCCCGTCTTTCAGCTGGCAAAAATGACTGGTGATATGTTCCCATAAAGTTCACAGCATAGAAAACCTTATGGGGCTGTTCTACTTCTTCTCTAAGCCAGAATTCCATAACAATAACTTGTCAGCTGGCTAAGCTAAACTAAGCTAAGCTAAGCTCAGTCACTGTGGGGCACAGGTGGGAAATGGGAGGGAAAGAAGAGAAAAAGGAGGGATTCTCTTTACCCTATTCTCCTTTGGGAGGTATAGCTGCACACACACACACACACACACACACACACACACCACTTCCCCATACAATATACAATTAAGAGCTTTGCTTTTGTGGCTTGGGAAATATCTGGGGAATCTTAAACTAGAGAGACACAGAGATGCTTACTATGATGAAGTATGCCATTTGAGGTAAGGTTAAAAAAGCCTGTCTCCCTCAGAGCCATGCTTCCACAAATGCACAGAGAGAATTCTCTTCCTGGTGATTTGTCTTAGGAGGGGCGACAAGTACTGGGAAATGCTATCCCACAGGTTCTATAAATAATAATAAAAAGTGAAGAAGGGGGCTGAGCCCCGGTGGCATAGTGGTTGAGTGCGGGACTGCGGCCCACTGGTTTGGCGGCTCAAATCCAGCAGCAGCTCGCCAGGAGCAAGGCTGGGTCTCCCACTCCCGCCAGAGGACAGTCATGCCCCCCCCAAAAAAAAAAGTGAAGAGGGGGACGTGGAGGAAGAAGGGAAGAAAGCGAGGCAGGGGGAAAGGGAAATTTCTGTTGTAAAATAGTTTGGAGAATTAATGGACTAAATAATTGTTAATAATTTTCTTTCTCAAAGGATTTCTCAGAGCTTCTAGTACATCTGCATCACCGCAATACAGACATCACAGCAATACAGGGCCGGGCCAGAGAATTGAGTGATGTTCTAAGTCTTTTAGCAAGTTTGCAGGTTGCTTCTTGTAGCAAAGGATATGTACAATGCAGAGATTGGGCAAAAATGGTTTAGGGGATTAACAAGGCAATTCTGAGTTTGGGAGCAGCCAGTGTAGAAGATGAAGATTTCTAGAACAGGAAGAAGAAAACCAAATTTCCACAAACCATAGAGAGTCTGAATGCCTTTGACATCATCCTCAGAGAGAATATTCTTTCTCATGCCAGGATGGGATCAGAGCGTTGGGGTCAGTGGAGTGGTGAAGGCCCAGCGCATGGCCAAACTCATGTGCAGCAACAGCACACAGGTTACAGTCTATAAAGAAACAGTGTTGATTAACAAGGAGTCAAGGCCACACAAAATAGGAAATCTCCCAATTGATGTTATAATACAGATGCTTAGAGTTTCCTACCTATCCCTTTCCTCTACTGCCTGTTTGGAATGAAGAAAAATAACCAAATCTGACAAGGACACCTTCCTCAAGTGGGGTGGGGTGGTAAATGTAGGGATTTCATAATCCCGACCTGGTATAGAGCCCAAAAGGTGTTTATTGAAGCCAATGTGGTTGCATAATTGACTTCTGTTTTGCCCTTTGATCGTTAGGAAATCATTAAAAAGAGAAAAACCGTGGTCTCTATATGTTTAGGGAAAAATTGGGATACATAGCACAGCACAATTTTCAAATCTGAATGAATAAAAGAAACAGCAGAGCTATGCACTGATAGTAAGTATGGGACCTAAAGGTAGATAGATGAAAGCCTGCTTCTTGTCTATGAAGTGGGGGACAATAAAATACATCTTATAGCACGTGAGAATTTAATTAGCTAAAAAAGCAACAACAGTGTTGATGTTCATTTCTAGAGTACCTGGAAAATAATAACGTTAAAGTCTGAAAGCTTCAAAGATTAAGTTTTGAATTAGTGATCATGGACTTTATCCAAAGTTCATTTTGACACATGAAAATAACTGATGAGGACTGAGCCCCGGTGGTGCAGGACTGCAGCCCACTGGGTTGGCGGTTCAAATCGAGCAGCAGCTCTCCAGGAGCCATCATGGACTCATGAGGGAAAAGAAATTCTGAGGCAGTAGATCATATTAAAGCATTTAGCACCATTGGCATAAAATAATCAACCTGGCATAAAATAATCAACCTGTCCATTACAACAATTCACAGTGATTCAGCAGTACACCTAACAAAAAGCACTTGACAAATTTAAGTATTAGTATGTAATTGGCGAACACACACACACACACACACACACACACACACATACACACACACCCCTCTTAAAGTAACAGCATGTGCCTAAGCTAAGACCGTTTTTATAACAAGCCTTTCTAAAGCATGTAGGCTACTAGGAAGGATTCGTTTTCTATCCCAGTCAGGGATCAATGGGACATGTTCTTTTTTTTTTGGGGGGGGGGCATCACTGCCCTCTGATGGGAGTGGGAGGCCCAGCCTTGCTCCTAGAGAGCTGCTGCTGGATTTGAACTGCCAAGCCAGTGGGCTGTAGTCCCGCACTCAACCACTATGCCACCGGGTGATGGGAAAAAAAAGTCATGAGATTTTAGGTGGATATCTCATATCCATGTTGCCTAACTCTTAGCTATCTATCTTATTCAGATAAAATGTCATATAATACAAACTATTAAAACATGAAATAAAGGGCATATTTTACATCTAAATGTATGACAGTATATATATTTTTTGTTTTTGTTTTTGTTTTTTGGGCACCGCTGCCCTCTGGTGGTGGGAGTAGGAGGCCCAGCCCTTGTTCCTGTGGAGCCGCTGCTGGCATTGAACCTCCATCCCAGTGGGTCGCAGTCCCGCGCACAACCACTACACCACTGGGGCTCAGCCCATGACAGTATATTTTATGACTCATTATAAATTACTTTATATCTAAAGGTGTAGTATGTTTTATTTATGAATCATCCATTACTATGACCATTCTTCAGTTTACATGTTAAACCGTGGCAAATTCGGCTCCCCTTTAACAGTAAAGGCAAAAACAACCAACCAAAACAAACCAAAACATCACCACTACCACCAACAGATTGAGTCAAGTCAAACCATATACTGTTAACACACAATCCTGTGGCATCAGCTAACTCAAGACCTCAAAAAGTCATTTTGGTTGCTTCTGTTCATGTTTGGGAATAGGAGATGCACATCCCAATGTTTTCACCACTTATGCATATAAAGCGTGCAAAGCAATTTTCTCTCCAGTGGGTTATTTCTGTAAACTTTGACCGCTCTTCAAATCCATTCACAACACCCGTTCCTTCCATATTGAACTTTCCCCTGTACCTGTGGAATCATTTGTCCAGAGTTCGTCATCATCAAAGTGAACATTCCCACCAAGACCCTCACCCGGGGGAAAGGTGTGAGGCCAACTGTCAAAGAGGCCCTTCAAATGGGAAGAAATCTCCATGTTCTAAAAGGGAAACAACTCAGAAAACAATTGTGGGGGGAAATCGCCAAAACAGTAACAAGAGTTCTCATAAAGGAGACAGTACTCAAAAATAGAAAGTCTACAATATAGACCATCTTTTCTTCCTGATTACCTTTGTTTCCAAAAAAGATATTGATGGCAGCAGTCCCCCAGAACAATCTAGTGAAATTCGACTGGGTCTCATCACTCCGAACCTTGAAAGTTGCTTTTTTGGCATAATCCACAGTTGAAGGGAGCAGGTCTGGAGTGTAATTCATTATTCTGACCAACACACATACAGGTGGAATTTCAGTGAGTCCTTATATGTAATATTTCAAAGATTGTTGTACATTCTTTTAATCTCTTTTCTGTGGTTGTAATTAAGTATTTCATTATAGAAAATGAAAATATGCCATTTTGCATAAAAGTTTCTTTAGAAATAGTCTAATTTTGAAATTCTTACTCTAGACATACTTTATTGTGAACAGTTTTATTGACATATAATTCACATACTATACGATTCAGTAGTTCAATTGTATGAAAAAGAGTTGTGCAATCATAAGCAATTTTAGAACATTTTCTTCTTTCTGTGCTCATTGTTATTATCTTCCCATTTCCCCCCAACTTCCCCTTCCACAACCCCAATAAACTAGTTATCCAGTTACTGTCTTTATAGATTTACTTCCCCAGGATTTCGTAGCATGGAAAACATACAAAACAAAAAGGAAAACAAGTAATGCAGCAACAATGACACAGTAAAACTGAGACAAACCTCAATCAAAAAGAAAACAGAACATATTAAGAAATATAGCAAACTTAAAATGGGTCAAAAGGGAGTGTTAGATTTTAGTCTAACTACATCCGGACTCATCATCTTTCCAAAGCACTCTGACAGGAAGGCTATTTACATCCTGGTCAATGGTCAGCGGGGACCCATCAGTAGCTTAGTCCTCGTGGGGACACTGCGAATGAATGTGGGGCTTTCACTGTCACCCATAGCCTTCTTCAACTCAGGTGCCTAACTTTCGTGTTTACACATGTTCTTGCTTATGAAGAAAAATCCAAGGCACATTATCATCGCCCAAAACCGAGAGACTAATATGTTGTTTTTGTTAGGTGCCATCAAGTCAGTTTTGACTCATAGAAATCCTATGGAAGGCTGAGCCCCGGTGGCGTAAGTGGTTGAGTGCAGGACTGCGGCCCGCGGGCTTGGCGGTTCAAATCCAGCGGCTGCTCTCAGGAGCAGCACTGGGTAGCGCCCATGACCACCAGTGATGCCCCCCCAAAAATACAAAATAAAACACAAATCCTATGTCCAACACATGGACACATTGCCGGCCCTGCATGACCCTCAGGATCTTTGTGAAATTCCAACCCAGGGTTACAGCCACCATTAATCTAGCTCATTAAGGATCTTCCTCTTTTTTGCTACCATAGTGTTCTTCTCCAGAGACTGGTCTCTCGTAATATCAGGTCCAAAGTATACGAGAAGAAGTCTTGCCTTTCAGCTTAATATAAAACATGTGAACATTGTTTGAATGACATTTGAGTGTATGGCATACAAACAAAGGTAAAATTGAGTAGAACTTGTAAATTAACATCCAGTCTATTCTACATGCCAATAAATGATAAACTAGGATGATGTGGTCCCAGAATTTTTGTCAACAAGATCAGACAAATATTATTTGAGAGTATGTAAAGGAATCACTAAGTTCATAAATACTTGGAAAGAATGAACTACAGTTCTCCAACTTGATTTGCTTTTCAAGCCAAAAAGAAAAAAGAAAAATGACAGGAAACATTAGCACAAAAATACATTAAAGACTTTCCTCTATCCAATATTTTGCTAAATAATATTGAGGTAAACCAAATAAGTTATTTAAACTTCTATGCAACAGAATTTAAGTTAATGAAGTTTCACTTTAAAAGACACTCTTTAAGAAAGTAATATCTTTCTTTATACTTGAGACAGAGCAAAAGTGTTTCATCTTGATCTTACATCTCCAGAGATGACTTATCACTGTCACACGTTAGGTCCTCGATTATGATGTGTTCAGGAGCGAAACAAATTAGTAAGTAAACGAACACAAATAAAAGGCTGCGTGGATAAAAAAGTAATAAAGTGATCAATTAGAGTAAGGGGTGAACAGATGGATACATAAATAAAAATCAACCAAAAGCAGGCTTAGCACATAATTATCTACTGAGTTCTTTCTGGAATGATCTCTTGTGTTTATCCTTCACTTTACTTCAGCTGATTACTTGGAAGCGAGATCCACTCCCCATAGGAAATCAGTTACACGTGTGCTCTTTGCAAACTTTCTAGACGTACAGGTTACTGCTAAAGGGTCAGATCACTGTTGCTAAAAAGGAGCCCTGCTGGTTTTGTGACTGTGCATGTGGCCACTAGCCACCAACCCAGCCAGCCGTTTAAATCCACCAGCCATAAGGGAAAGGCAGGCTCTGGACTCCTATGGTAAAGAAAGTCATGCCCTTGACAACCCACCAGGGCTGCTCTCCTCTGTCCTGCAGGGTCCCCACGATGAGTCAGAATCCACTCTTTGGCCTCAAGAAAGACAATTATCACTCAACTAAAACACAATTATTTCTAGCTTTAAAATAAAAACATTAATTCTCATTTGAAATAATTACATTAGGAAAATAAAAGTTCTATGTCATATTTCATTTTTAAATTTTTATTATTGATAAGACATTTTAAACCACCTAGAAGAAATTTGCTAAGTCAAGATTCAAGTAACAGAAATAAAGCCTGGCTTAGAACACACAAAGTTATGATTCGAAGAACAGATTTTGAAACCCTAGAGGGACCTGTGCACATCATCGAATCCAACCCTTTAATAGCAGATGCGGTTAAATGATGTTGAGAAATGACCTCCAAACCACACAAAGAGAAAGAGCTGGACCTGGCATTGGAATCTCGGCCTTCTGAGTAGGCTAGCTCAGGATTCCCTACACTGCCCTGACTTACATCTTAGCCCATCAAGTTCTGAGATAGCGGAGGCCATCCTGCCTGCTAGCACAATGTCACACATTTGGCAAGAGAAAAACTATGGGAGGGACTTAAAAAATGTTTTTTTACCTGTAGGTCAAGTTGTAAGTCAGCCATTTCACTTTCTTAGGGAAAAATTATACTCCACGATATCAGGGGTCCCACACCTGGGTTGCTTCATCAGGTTTAAGGTTTCAGTACCAGGCGACTCTTTGCTTCTAGACCAAAGAAGTCCTGCCTGTGCTGTAGTCTGCTCCCCAGGAGTCAATAGCTTCTCAAGGGAAGCTGATCAAAGGTGTTTACATCTGGCTACAAAGATGACTATCAAATTAAAACACAACAACAGCAATGTGTTTAATTGGGGAAAAAGAAGGAAGAGAGATTTGTTACCTCCGGAAGCAGCCATTCTGCATTGCTGAGAGAATCATGTCCTGGAGAAGGGACGGGTAGGGGCCAGCAGACAGCAAGATTCCAGAAGAGAAAGGACATCATCTTCAACATGGTTGCTCCTGCCATTTGGTGGAGTTGCAGAGAATACGATATGAGCATGGAAGCTAAGAAGGAAATAATAGGAAGCTCTATCTCACTGAACCACTTTTAAAGGGTCCAAGTGTTGCCTTATGATTCATTTCTTATCCCTCTTTTGTTTGAGCTGTTTTCTGTTCAAGGGCAGGGCAAGTATCGTACATTCTTTAGTCCAAAGTAGAAGTTTGGGATAAAACGACACCTCCATTTCTTGTTTAACGTGGGAGAAAGTGAATTTTGTTTTCCTGAGGGTCTTATCTCCACAGTTGGCAGAAGATCAGTAAAGGTGTAATTTGCCCTTTGACACACGAAAGAAAGAGGGAAGAAAAGCTTTGCGCAAGGATATGGGGGAGAGGAGAGAGAGGAAAGGAAGCGAGAAAAGAAGGGAAGATGAAGCAAGGGAATAGAAAACGAAGAAAGGAGACTAGTAGAGAGGAAAGGCATGTATTCTGAAACAACCAAAGAGAACTGAGCCCTGCTGGCACAGTGGTTGTGTGCAGGACAGCAGCCCACAGGGTTGACAGTTCAAATCCAGCAGCAGCTCTCCAGGAGCAAGACTGGGCTTCCTAGTACCACCAGGGCAGTGATGCAGGGGGGAAAAAAAACCAGACACACAAACTCAATTGCTAGCAAGTGGCCAGGATCTTCTCGGATTCTGAGTACTGAGTAAATGTGCAGGAGCAGATAGGGCTATAAGACAAGGAAGGATTTTCAGAACTTGTCAAAGACATTGACCATGAGTTTGCCTCACTTTGGAAAGCCATCTAAGTACCTTTTGCCAAGACCGTGTGAATCACAAGGGCATCCCTAGAGACATAACCTAACTCAGCTATAGGAAATGAGCAATTTTCCCAGGAAAATGCGGTTGAGGATATGTGTCAATTTTCCCACACCAAAATTCCTACAACACTAACAGACATGAATGATTAGGTGTCTCTTTCTTCTTCTTGTGCAAATATGCAAATTGATATGACTGAACACAGAATCTCATCCACTCACCCTCCAACGTTAAACACTTGACACACTTTGGAAAATCCAGCACCTGTGTTTCTGGTTGGCCTCAGCTTGAAAAAGGAAGCACGTTGCATAACTAGAGAAAACTGAGACGTTCATCCTTAAGTCTCTTTTGCTCCTAACGTGTTTTGTCATATCAAGATGAAAGGAAAGAGTGTGAACCCATTTCCTCCTGACAACTCATTGCCATATTAAAGAGTGGAATCTCTTAGTGGAGATGAAGATGGGCCGTAATTCCCAGAACTACGACAAACCTTTTCAAAAAGATGTCCAGAGGTCGGCATAAATCAAGACTCACTAGCTGATGACATCCAGATCACATCATTAGGTCGCCCACCTATTTTTCACTGTCCCCAGAGAGAACTGGCACTCGGGTGTCTTGCCCCCTTTCCTGGGCTGCACACGGCACCAATGTGCATCCTACCACTTTCTCTCCAAATCAGTGGAAAGCAGGAAGAGTGGCATTATCTTAAAAGATAACCTGGCATCGGATCCAAATGTTTCAAATGTAAAGGATTCAAGATGTTATCATCCTCCCTCATGACTGCCTCAGGTGGTTATGGAGACAAAATATTGAGTGAAGGTAAATAGATGGAGGAGAGCCAAAACGTTCGAACGTCAACCTGGTGGTACTGACATTAATTCAGGAAATTCTGTACAGGATTTCCATGAATAGAGGAAGAAAATGAAGACTAGAGAGCATCAAAATGAACGCAAAATACGTTCTTTGAAATAAAACCTATGGTTCTGAACTGGCTGCCAGTAAGTCAATGCCAACTCAAAGAGACCCAGAGGACAGGGTAGGACTGCGCTGTGAGTTCTCCAGACTGCAACCGTTCACAGGACTGGCAAGTCCTTTTGCCCACAGAGCCCCCTGGTCGTTTTGACCCACAGACCTTGCGGATCAAAGCCCAGTGCATAAACCTCTGGTTGGGGAGTTCACTAAAAATGTCTCTGTAAAGTTATTCAAGGAAAAATGGGTTTTTGTTTTTAAAGAATCTGAAGAAAATATTTAGAGTTAGTATATAGCTGCTTCTGCAAATATTTCCATACTAGTGTAGGATCAGAAAGAGCTTGTTCAGCACTGGAAATTATATACATTTTCATACAGTAACGAAACCTTTGAAGTACATTGGGATTTTGTTTAGAATAAAGCTTTAAAAATTATCTAAAATGAGGCTGAGCCCTGGTGGCCTAAGTGGCTGAGTGCGGGACTGCAGTCTGCGGGCTTGGTGGTTCAAATCCAGCAGCAGCTCTCAGGAGCAGTGCTGCATAGCTCCTATGACCACCAGAGACAGTGATGCTCCCCCCACAAAAAAAATCATCTAAAATATTATTTTTTATTTTTTACGATTGACTTTTCACCTTATATACTAGTTTTGGTTTTCATTTTAATGCTATCTTATTTTAAAATTTTATTCTGCTAATTTATATCAGAATATAACATTTGACAATGATACAGATTTTATATTTATAATGCTTATAGAAAAAATTTTCAAAATGCATTCTATTTAATGTCAGCAATTTTAACTGTGACAAGTTCTTCACACACTTTAAAACCTTAATGCCAATATTAAACACAGAATTATATTCAATAAATACTGAAACATCCGTATTTCTCTTTTGTTCATTCCAGAAATTTATTAAAACCTCACCCTATTAATGAGTCCTTCAATTTGGAACATTTTTTATTTCTTTTAGGCAATTTTAACAAAGTCTAAGAATTAATAACGACAACAACTGTGTCTGCAGCAAGATCTAGGAGGAGGTTTTAAGATTTTGGGCTGAGCCCTGGTGGCGTAAGTGGTTGAGTGTGGAACTGCAGCCCGCGGTCTTGGCGGTTCAAATCCAGCGGCGGCTCTCAGGAGCGGCACTGGGTAGCGCCCACTACCACCAGAGGCAGTGATGCCCACAAAACACACACACACACACACACACACACACAAAGATTTCAGTTGCCATAACCCTCACCTCCTGGCAACCCAAAATTGTTGTTCAATGAGTTACACCGTATTTGCAATTATTATTAAAATCTTGACTCAATGCTCAAAAATTGTTTTGTTGGATTAAACAGAAACATCTAGGGGCAAATTCAGGTTAGATGGCAAATAGACTTATTTAATTAAAATATTGGTGGTCTATTATTAGTGTACTACTAGTACATATACTTTAAGGACATTGTTTATAATCTATTGTAAATTGATAAGATATTTAAAGTAGAAAGAGTCACTGGAATAATGTGAGTCATGTTCTTTGGCTTCAACTCCAGACAATATTTGTGGCTTACATTGAACAAAAATGTAAATGATACAAAGAACTAGTGAACCGTGCCCTTGGGAAAGGGAGGAGGGTGCTGCCTACCTGTAGTCAAAGCTTTGCCACTGAATATCAACATATAAGTCATCGTTGGGTTTTCCAGAACCACAATAAAAGGTGCTACAGATAACAAATGAGTAGATGCTTTTTTTATTTCCTGAAAAGCTATTTAAGGGTGAAAAATCATAGTTCAACTATGTAAAATATTTTCACAACAAAGTGGGCTATTGTAAAAATTCATATTTCAAGTTACAAACAACGGTAATATTTCAGATGTGTAGTTCTTTCTAAATAACAGAGTATTTTTGACTGTCAATGTACAGTGACAAGAAGCAGTTTCTTTGGGGTTAGATCAGAATGAATTTAATCTTGATGGAGTGACTTAAAAGCTACAGACTGTGCCTAAATTCTGAAGGGGGCTTTTAAAAAAATCGTATACAAATGGAAGTAAAAGATTGTGAAATTTTTTCACAAGCTTTTTGAAGCCCCCTCACATTTCATGTTCTGAGCTTTAATTATTTCTCCAATGAACTGGGAATAAAAGATATTCTTTCACATGAATAGGAAAATTACAGGCGCTCTTGATAAGCGATAGCATCTTACTTGATACATAGAAGTTTCTCAATAGTTAGTGTCATTAAATGATGTAATAGATAGTGAAGATTATCTAATAATAGAACTAAAATAGCATACAAGTAAAATTTTACTAATGATAATTTTAAAATGGTTGTAGCAGTACACTGACAGGGAATTTCTAGACGTTCGGGCCAGATTCAGAACAGGACCTCACTGTTGGCATCAAAAGTATCATGGCTGAAAGTGAAGAATGCCAGAAAGATGTCTACCTGTGTTTTGCAGACTATACAAAGGTATTTGATTGTGTGAATCATAAGTAACTACGGACAACATTGTGAAGAATGAGAATTCTAGGAAATTTAACTGTGCTCTGGTTGGATAAGTACAGACATCCCAAAACAGAGTCATGTGAACAGAAGCTGGATGTATTTTGTGGTTTAAAATCAAGAAAGGCATCCATCGAAAGGATTGTCTTCTTTCATCTCACTTATTCCCTCTTTGTGCTCAAAAAACGAGTCTGAGAAACTGAACTCTATGAGGACAAACAAGGCCTCAGGACTGGTGGGAGACTTTCCAACCACCTGCAGTGGGCAGATGGCACAAGTTTCCTTGTCGAGAGTGAAAAGCCCTTGAAGCATTTACTGATCGATGAAAATCAAAGATGAAACCTCAGCACACAGAAGAAAAGGTTCTCACAACTGGACCAGAAAGTGATAAATAAGGAAAAGATTGAAGTTGACAAGGATTTCATTTTTACTTAGATCCATGATCAATGTTCAGGGAGGTAGCGGTTAAGAACTCAAACAGTGCGTTGCGTTGGAAAAATCTGTTCCAAAAGACTTCTTGCAAGTATTCAGAAGCAGCAATGTCACTCTGAGGACTAACGATGTACCTGGCCCTAGGTAGAGTGCTGTCAATTGCTTCACAAGAATGGAAAAGCTGGACAATAAAGAAAGAAGACCAAAGAAATGAGGTTGTGGACCGTCAGAAAAATAATAACAGTTTTTTAAGATCCATCTTAGAAAAACAATCTTTTAAAAAAAACATCTTAGAAATGTGACCAGAGGTGCTGAGCCCCGGTGGCATAATGGTTGTGCGCGGGACTGCGACCCACTGGGATGGAGGTTCAACTCCAGCAGTGGCTCCACCGGAACAAAGGCTGGGCCTCCTACTCCCACCACCAGAGGGCAGTGATGCCCCCCCCCCAAAAAAAGAAATGTGACCAGAATGCTCCTTAGAATTGAGGGTAGTGAGACTTCTAATATATTTTGGATAATCTCAGCAGGACCCACTTCCTGGAGAAGAATATCATGCTTGGTAAATTAGAGGGTCCACCCCAAAGAGAAAGATCCTTAATGAAACGGGTTGACACCGTGGCTTCACTAATAGGCTCCCACATAGCCTGAGTGTGCACAGGACCCTCTGCTACATGAGGGACACACTGAATTGGAACTGGTTTGATGGCATCTAACACAAAAATAAGAATGTCAGTCATTGTTGTTGCTATTTTTTATTACTGAAATTTGGCAAGATTTTAGTCCAGCTTCTCGGATTATTTGCCCAGCTTTGCTGATAAACTATATTCACCAATATGGACAGCCATTAAGGAAAACAAAAGTCCTCACAACTGGGCTAATAGACAACATCATGATGAGTAGAGAAAGGATGGGCATTGCAGAGAACTTCCATTTTACTTAGCTCCACAGTCAGTGCTCATTGAAGCAGTAGCAGAGAAATCAAACCCAGGGGTAAAACTATGTCTGTGAAGTGCTAAAGAGCCAAGATGTCACTTTAAGGAAGGACTAAGGTGTCCCTGCCAAATCATGGCATATTCAATCACCTTGTGTAGATGCAAAAGCTAAACAACTAATAAGGAATATGTAATTGATATATTTTAATTGCAATGTTGATGAAGAACATGGAAAGTACAAGGACTTCAAGCTAAGCAAAAAACTGCCTTAGAAGTACAGCAGGGAGAGAGAAGTACAGCCAGAATGCTCCTTAGAAGTGAAGATGATGAAACTTCATGTATTTTAGATGTTATCAGGAAAGACAAGACTCTGGAAATATACACTCGGGGGATGGAGGGAACCCCTTGAAAAGAAGGTTGACATAACGGTTGTAACCATGGTCTGAAACATAACAACCATTGAGGATGAGGCAGTGTCAGGTAATGTTTCACTTCTACTTCTATAACACTTGTAGTTGTTTAACAACAGTTTTGGTGATATTGTCATCAAAGTCAGCAGAAAAGTTAACCCTTTGCTGATCGTGCCAACTCCTGCCTTTTCTAGCTCTCCATCCTAAAGGCTTTGATGACTTCAGTGCATGTTTCCAAGAAGGTTTTCACTTCTGTTGTTCCATATTCTCTCTTTCACTCTTTCACATGCTCATATATACAGAGAAAGAGAAACTATGAGAGTTTCTGAGGAATTCATATAGACGCTTTCCAATAGAGGATTGCTCTTGCCACAGAATGTTATCTGGCAAGTCCATGTCTTAGGTTACTGTTAAGCCTTGAGATGGCTATTATTGGCTCAGGGGTTCTAATAGTCAATTGACAGGGTAATGTTACAGTAACCAATATAAGAAATGATGATCAATGTATTTTTCCTGATTCTAAGCCACGCAGTATTACCTTGTTCTATTTGAATGACTGCCTTTTAGTCCATGTCCTGGTCGATTTGAGCACAATGAGGTGTTTTGAAATCCCGATTCTTCTCAGTGTCATCCAGAGTTTATTATGATCCACACAATTGAACACATTTGCATAGTCATTAAAGTACAAGTAAGCATCTTTCTGCCAAGATTCATCTTCCATTAGCGACGATGTCCCTTGTGCCCTGTCCTTTTCTGAGTCAGGCTTGAATTTCTGGAAGCTTCCTGTGAATGTATTGTTGAAGCTGTTATTTCATTATCTTTGGCAAAATTTTGTTTGCATGTGATATTCATTGTAATCATCACATTCTGTTGGGTCACCTTTCTTTATAATAGGCATAAATATGGATCTCACCTAGCCAAGAAACGGTCTTCCAAATTTATTGGCATAGACAAGTGAGTGCTTCCAGTGTTTCATCAGATTCTAAAATATTTCACTTTGTATTTACATCAACTCCTGGAGGCTTGTTTTTCACTAATGCCTTCGATGAATCTTGCACTTCTTCATTCAATATCTTTAGATCATAATGATATGCTACCTTTGTAATTTATTGATCTTCAACCAGTTATTTTTGGTACAGTGACTCTGTATATTTCTTTCACCTTTGTTTAATGCTGTGATATTGTTCAATATTTTGTCCAATACTGCGCTTAAGGCCTGAATATTTTTTAATTCTTTCAATTTGAGATGCGCTGAGTGTATCCTTTCCTTTTGGCTTTCTAATCCTGATTTCTTTAAGTGTTTTCTTCATATACTCTGAAAGCCTAGACTTTATGATGAAGAACATGATTGGATGATGGCTTGTTAACAGCCTGCAATATGCCGATGCTACAACCTTACTCCCTCAAAGTGAGAAGGACTTGAAGTAATCACTGATGAAAACCATAGTATGGATTACAAGTCAATATAAAGAAAACAAAAACCCTCAATAATGAAAAAAAGTTTTGAAAATGCCCAGGATTTCATCTTGCTTGCATCCACAATCAATGCTCAAGACAACAAGAGTCAAGACATCAAATGATAGATTTTGCTGGGCCACTCTGCTGCGAAAGACCCCTTTACAGTGTTAAAGACCAAGGATGCCATTGGGGACTAAGATACACTTGACCAAAGCCATGTTTTTTTTCAGTCACCTCATAAGCACGTGAAATTTGGACCTTAAAGAGTGAAGATAGCAGAAGAAATGATGCATTTGAATTATGGTATTGTGGAAAAATGTTGAAAATACTATGGACTGCCTGAAGAACAAATGATTCTGTCTTGAAAGAAGTACAGTCTTCTTAGAAGAAAGAATGGTGAGACGTCTCACATACTTTGTACATGTTATCAGGAGAGACCAGTCCCTGGAAAAGGGCCTCATGCTTGGTCACATAAAGGGTCTGTGGAAAAAGAAGACCCTCAATGAGACGGATTCACACTGTACTTGCAATAACAACAATTGTTGTTATTGACATAATAACAATTGTTATGACTCTGGAAGAGGCAGTGTTTCTTTCTGTTGTATATATGATCACTATATATACCAACTCTAAAACAACTAACAGCAACAGCCAATACATAAGGAATCACACCTGGACAGGACAGCATGACACGTGCTTACCAAACCATTACTAGTTGCCCTGAATCATTCTAACTCACAGTGCCCCCATGTGTGTCAAGGTAGACCTATGCTTCATAGGGTTCTCCACTTTCCCCTTCACCCCAGTCCAATGAGGAACTGTTCTAAAGCTAATTTTT
The DNA here is from genome assembly GCA_004026705.1 of Nesogale talazaci. Lineage (NCBI taxonomy): Eukaryota > Metazoa > Chordata > Mammalia > Afrosoricida > Tenrecidae > Nesogale > Nesogale talazaci. Next base: position 22,754 of record PVJH01001006.1, on the reverse strand, counting down.
CAAAAGCAGACCACCAGGCCTTTGTCCTAAAGCACCCTTGGATGGATTGGAACCACCAACCTTTCAGTCAGCATCATGTGTTAATCATTTGAACCATGTAGTGGCTCCAGAAAAGCAATAACTCCTCTAAAATATTGTGTCTGCATCATTGTTTCTTGGGGGTTAGCTAATCCTTTGATTAGAATATAAAAGATACTACAAAAAGAGAGACAAAAAGGAAGAATTCCTCAAAGAACATTCTTACGTCAAATTACTTTAATGCTAAGATTTGGGCTGGATAAATTGTTCCTATAAAATTGTAATCTATGGACCTGAGCACCAGTGGCGTAAGAGGTTGAGTGTGGAACTGCGACCCACGGGCAGCTCTTAGGAGCAGCGCTGGGTAGCTCCCACAACTACTAGAGGGCAGTGATGCCCCCCCCAAAACAAACAAACAAGCAAAACAAAAACAAAGTTGTAATCTATATTATGCACTTCACTGAATTGAAATTTAAGCAAGAAGAGCAATGGCAACAGCAGCCAATATTTACTTAGCAACTCATTTAATTCTGTAACAATGATTTATTACATTATTATTATTATTACCATTCCTTTCTTATAGATAAGGAAACTGAAATTCAGAGAAGATAAGTTACACAACTAATGAAATGTAGGTGCAGGTTGATTTCCCATAGTTTTTCCCATTTTCAAAATGGAAAAAAAAGTTTTGGGAAAAAAAAAGATCAGAAAAGTTTTGTGTCCTATCCCACAGAAAAAAAACTTGAGTCTATAGGCCAAAGAGGATAAAAATATCAAGTGGCAGACATTTGGGCTTGAAAAATTCAGAAAATCTGTATGCAATACTTGGTGACCACTATAAATTCAGCAGGTGGCAAAAATCGGGCAGCTTACTTTCTGGTTGTTTATATATATATATATATATATATATATATATATATATATATATACACACACACACACACACACACACACACACACACATACTCATACAGTCAAAAGACCACACTGATATCCAATTAACTTGCTTGCTTAAGGGTGTGCCAGTAAGTTTCAGCCAGCAAACAACCACTCTAGTCCGGATGACCCATCTGGGAGGAAAGGAGCGCTGACCCAAGCAAATGTGATTTTCTAAGGAGAATGTTATTCCAATCCTTTTTTATTACTGGAAAACACTGAAGTATTTTGCAACAATAACTGAATAGCCATATTAACACTCAAGAGTACTTTAAATTTTATCGTGTAATTTTAAAGTGGATCACGCCTTTTCATACATTTTGTCTTATGGAAAAGTCAAATCATGAAGTCAAAAGAAATCTCCCAAAGTGAATTGTGACTGACATTCGATATGTCTTCCACACAGCACTGACATATTTACCGGAGCAGAATCTCTCACACTTGAGAGATTTAAAAAAAAAATACTTCTTACCTAGCTTATTCTCTATTTTACAAAAAGAGGAAAAGCAAGAGATTGAAAAGAAACACAAGTAATTCAAAGTTTATCAAAATCTGGGGACTAAGACCTGAAATCTGAGTCAAACAGTTCTTGATTTCTCATTTTTTAAAAGTTCAGCACATGAAGGAAACAACATACAATAATATTTTCTTTAGGTAACAGGAAGCCACAGCTGTGTGACCAACTGAAATTGGCCCCCGCTCTGCTGTTGGATCAACGCCCTCTGCTTAAGGCTTCCTCCCCGACAGGCACCACAGCATTTCATTTTTACCATGGAGACATTGAGCAACGCATTGGTAGGAAATCGGATGAAAATTCTTTATTTGCTAAATGGCTGGAGAGTTTCCCTGAAGTTATAATTCCAAAAGATCTCCTGAAGTTCATGAAAATAGGGGTACATTTCAGTTCTCCTTCCTGAAAGCTCTTTCCCCACCCCAGACCCCAAGAAGAACATTTCTGGAACTTTTCTTTACTTTGGTTTTTTTTTTCTTCTCCCCATGTCCAATGATTGAGAATTGAATAGAGCCACTAACCTGATCTTGACCTCATTCTAACCCTACTGGCTGCAATAAATAAACCACACTTGACACCAGCCCTATTTTGACCCAGGCCCTTTTAGTGGTCACCTTGTCTCCTCGCTAAACAAAGCCACGGAGAACCATCCAGCCAAGAGGTAGGGAAGTCACCTGGTTGAAAAGGAGACAAAACCTGGGGGTGGAAACTCATTTCCAAGAGACTGAGCATGGGGGTGGCAAATTGATAGAACATTGCTCACTGCACGTCTGAAAAGCAGAAAAACAGCTGTAACCTTGCATGTCTGGAGATAGCCCATTCCATTATGACAGCAAACAGAGCGAATGAGCAAAATGTTCTGACTCATGTCCTGGCACCAACATAAGACAACACCTTAAGGTTAATTAAGGGAAAAAAAAACCCAAATGAGTATCGAGACAGGACCTCAGTTCGTTTTTAATTTGCCTAGAAAGACTGGAGATTTTTTTGTGCCGGCTCATAAGTTGCATTTAAAACAACAAAAAAGTTGACATTCACAGACTCAAAAAGTACTTACTCCAATTTTCTTACTGTCACACCTTGTTTAAATGTCCTAGCCCACCGCCCGCAAGTCCTTTCTGACACAGAGACCCTATAGAGATAGATAGGGTTTCTGAGACTGTCATCCAATAACATCATCTTTCTTCCTTGTAGTGGCTCGTGGGCTTGAACTGCCAATCTCGTGGTGAGTGGTCCAGTGCTTGTTGAACATCACCGCCAGGACTCCTTTAACATGCACTAGGAATATCTACTTGTGTGCATTTTTGTGTCTGTTTTTCCCACACTACTGTCTGTGTTACAAAGGGTCAGCTAGCTTCCTAGGTCTTAGAGATGTTCTCACACAATCACAGGTATTTGTATGTGTCATCGTTGTTGGGTGGCATTGAATCAATTTACACTCATGGTGACCCTATGTGTGCATAGAACTGCTCCATAGCATTTTCAAGGCAGGGACCCTTTTAGAAACAGATCATCAGACTTGTTTCTAAAGGCCTCTGAGGAGTTTCAAACTGTCAATCTGTAGGCCAGTAGTTAATCACTTAACCCAGTGGTTCTCAACCTGTGGGTTGCGGCCCCTTTGGCGGGGGGGAGTGTCAAACTACCCTTTCCTATGGGTCACTTAATTCATAACAATAGAAAAATTACAGTTAAGAAGTAGCAGCGAAAATAATTTTATGATTGGAGGGTCACCACAACATAAGGAGCAGTATTAAAGGGTCATGGCATTAGGAAGGTTGAGAACCCCTGACTTAACCATTGTCACCCCACAAGAACTCTGTTAGATACGAGGTCAAACCATATGAAATTGCCATTTTTGTAGTCCAGAAATCATCTGGATTAGCAATTCCAAATGTTTTGACCTAATATATATACATATACATATATACATTACTGGATGTAACAGATTTCACATATTTTACCTTAATTCTTAGAATAATCTTATTACTTTCCTCAAGTTCTAGATCTACAAACAATAGCTAAGGAAATGTAATACTTTGTCTATCTAAGGTCTTTCAGAATTCAAATTTAGAAAATGTTCCCTTTGCCACATAGTCTTTCTCTAGTCTGTCTCTAGTCTTTCCACTGTGGAGCCTATTTGATGGGTTTGAACTTGAGTTCAAGGGTCTCTTGTGGTCGACCGAGAGCTCAAAAGATGATAAGAGACAGAGGAATGAATCTCCATGGGCCGACTCAGCTTGTCATCTTAGGAAACATCGATTTGATTAATCCAGAATGTTCCAATAGTAGTGATTCTAATGATACTTATTTCTATAAGAAACCTTGATTAAGTTCTTCCAGCATTTAGGGGGAGCATTGGTTTGGTCAAATTCTTGCATTTATTTAGCAGAAACTTTAATTTCCCAAGAAATTCAAAGGGGGAAATAGAGTGCTTTTAAAACAGTTGAGCAAAGGTGTCCAGACACTGGGCAACCGAGTTCTGTCCTCTTCCAAATTATAGAGCATAAGAGTGGTTTGCTGGCTTTCCGGTTCCTACCCAGAGCATTTTGGGAAGTAAGACCACAGCAGTCTAGATTTACATTGTTGATTTTTTTTTTCCGTTCAGTAAATGCTTATGTAAAGCCATCCTTTTGTGTCAGTCTTCAGTTTATTTTCAGCTCCCAACCATGGCTGCACTGAGGTTGTTTTTAACATTGAAATGTGGCACTAGGTCATGAAGACTTCCTTGTATAAAACCCTGTTCACAGCTCACATTTTAGTGACCAGTGGTGTCAAGGAAGCTTCGGCTGAGCAATCACAGCATCTTCAGGATTCTCTGAGAAGAAGATAGAATAGGAAGAATTCAATTGTGAAATGGAAAAGCAAATCAAAATAAAGTCATTGAGGAAATGTTCCAGTCACAGGATCAAATTCAGGAACTGATGGGGAAAGATATCGCTGTTCCCAAGCCAAGCCTTACCAGACTCCAGTCCCAGGAGGATTGCAATGCTCCCAAATGTAGACTCATGTGTGCTTAGTAGTCTGCATGTGTGTATTCTCAGGGGTTACGAGTTTTCATTTTGAGAATATTTCATTTCTTATTTCCTTTTTAATGATCACCGAAGTATAATCAGAATTTCTGATACATGTGAAAACACGGGTGAACCTTGAAAATTAACCAGACATAATAGAGACACTCCTCTTGTAGGATGCTATTCAGAATATCTAGATGAAGTAAATTCATAGAGACAGAAAGTAGATTACAAATTACAGGGATTTACTAGACACAGCATTTCTGACTGGGGTAGTGAAACATTTTGGAAATAGAGGGTGCTGATGGTTGCACTACATCATGAATGTAATTAATGTCACTATGTCTGACCCATCCAAGTGGTTATAATGGCAAAATTGTATGTGAAAGTCAAAGAGTGTAGCTACAAAATCAAATGAGCATTTATTAAACAAATGTATACAATGTGATGCTATTGTTTCTCTTAATCGGTCTACATGTTTCTAAGGTCATGTTTCCATCTCTCTAACCCTTTTGCCAAAGAGTTCTGTGCTCTTCAATTTACATATGTCTTGGTATCCTTGATTCACTTGGTTCCTTTTTAATGTTCTTTGAGTTAGGGAAACACAAAGGAGTCCAAAGGGGCAAAATCTCCAAGAGTTGATGTAAATATGATAGTTCCTCTATTTGTGTTTACCTTTCTCCTTTCCAACCCTCACATTCACCCTTTTTCTACCTCTTAGTAGTTCCTCTCAGCTGAATTGCTGTTGTTTCAACACCACTGGAATCTCTGCATCCAATTCATTGCTGATTTTAATTCCCTAGTTGTTCCCTGGTGCATGGTGTTGTTTGCTCACCACTTCCTTCCCTGATTTCCTCCTCAGATTTGCTTCCCATACCTATCGCATATAGGTAAGCAAACCAACAATAGGGTAGACAATACAAAAAGAAAATAGAAAACTGAATATAAAGATAAAATAGATAAAAAGAAAATTGATAATAATAACTAGCAATATAAACCTGAAAAAGCATAGCTAATTCCAGGCCTATCCACCTCACCACTGATCTTGGGAGGTTCCACCAGGAATTGCCCTTGCTAACCTGCAGTCTATTTTGAAGGCTCCTCAGGGGCTTTGTGGCTTGGCTTGGCTCCGGTTGCTGATCTTTTATGTTCCCTTCTTGGTCCACCTCACTATGGCCAGTTCAGACTTGAATCATGCCCTGCCATGTGTCCCCATTATTGTCCTCTGTCACAGCATGCTTCAGCAAGGGCTCATTATGTCTCCAGCTTTTGTAGGCCCGACAGTCCTCTCAGTGCTTAGCAGCTCCATGCAGAGAGGTTGTCCTTAGGACTTTGTGTGCTGATATGGGGTCTAAAACCCCACTCTCTCTTTTTCTTTCTTGATTTGCTTCCATGTGACCATGGCAGGCTCGGCTCTCTCCCTGGCCTGTAGGATTAGCGTTCAGGGCCATTTTATGTAACCAATTTCACTTGGATGATGCTTTTTTGGCTTTCAAATGATCAAACAGTGTGAAAATGCACTTCGTGATGGCTCAGGATGTGGCGAAGCTTCAGGCTAAGGGAAAATCAGCTGGGTGTGAGGGGCAGAACTGGTGACATAGATATCAGTTTACCAGGTTTTCTGGTGATCCAAAAGAAATCAAAATCAAGAAATTCAGAGTAATGGAAACTGCGTAAAACAAACATTGGTACAAGATGATGAACATAGCTAAAACTCACTGAAGTCTACATTTCAGAAATCTCGAAACAGCCTGTTTTGTTATTGGTATGTTGCAATTGTTAGGTGCCATTGAGTTGCTCCCAACTCCTAACAGCCTACGTACAGCAGAATGAAGCACCGCTGCCCAGCCTCCGGCCATTCTCACAGCCATTGCTGTGGTTGATCCCATGGTTCCAGCCGCTGTGTCCATCCGTGTATCGAGGACCCTCTCTTTTTCACTACTCTGCCAAGCATGACGCCCTTCCCTAGAGGCTCGTGTCTCCTCACAACATGTCCAAGGGATGGCAGACAAAGTTTCAACATCCTTGCCGCTAAGGAGCATTCTGACTGTACTTCTGAGAACTTCTGAGACATATCTGTTGTTCTTTTGGCAGTCTATGACACTTTCTTTTTTGTTGTTTGTTTTTGTGGGCATCACTGCCTCTGGTGGTCGTGGGCGCTGCCCAGTGCCCCTCCTGAGAGCCGCCGCTGGATTTGAACTGCCAAGCCCATGGGCCGCAGTCCCGCACTCAACCACTTACGCCACCGGGGCTCAGGCCAGTCTATGGGACTTTCAATAGTCTTCAGTGACACTCTAACAATGTCTGTTCTTCCACCTTCCTTTTTCAATGTCCATCTTCACGTGCATGTAAGCCAATTAAAGAAACCATGAGTTGAGTTAGGTCTTAGTCTTTGAAATAGCATCGTTATTTCTAAGACACTTTAAAGGGTCTTGTGCAGCAGATTTACCCAATGCAATGTGTCCTTTGAGCTCTTGACTGCGTTTTCCATGAGCATTGATTGTGAATTCAAGCTAGACGATGTCATTGACAGCTTTAATCTTTTCTCTGTTGATCTATTGTTCTAGTTCAGAAGATTTGGGTGTTCTTCCCATTGAATGGTAATCAATACTGAAGGGTACAAATCTTGATCTTCATCAAGTGCTTCAATTTCTTTCAGTAGATAAGGTGTGTCATCTGCATAGTGAAAGTGGTTAATAAGTCTTCCTCTCATCCTGGTGCCATGTTCTTCTTCAGAGAACCCAGCTTCTCTGATGATTTTCTCAACATAAAGATCAAATAAGTGTGGTGAGAGAATACAACCCTGTCTGATACCGTGCCTGATTTTAAGCCATATAGTATATGCATGTTCTGTTCACACAACTGGCTCTTGATCTGTGTACAAGTTTTGCATGAGCACAGTGAAGTGTTCTATAATTGCCACTCTTCTCAAGGCAATCATTTGTTATGATCCACACAGTCGAATGCCTTTGCATCGTCAATTAAAAACAGGTACATATTTTTCCAGCATTCTCACCTTAGTCTGTAAACTCGTCTGCAATCTGTTGACCTTAAGTGACCCGGTTAGTATTTGAAATATCAGTGATATAGCTTCCATCATCACAACAACACACAAACCACCCTGGTAGGACAAACAGACATTTGATGGTGTTTTATAAATAGATAGGCAAAATAAAATTATCTTTTCAAACAAATTAGCACTGATTGATATTATGACTTAACTATTTCAAAAATAGATTTGTCACATAGATCTCTCATATCCCAAAATATTTTATATACTTTTCTTCCTGGATAATATAAAGGACATAAAATAAAATGTGAATTATTTTAGAAAGGAAGTTGAGTGAAATTATTAAAGATTTTGAATGACATTTAAATGACTGAGTAATAAAAAATTAAGAGAAAGAGAAGATTTTAAAATAAAATTTTTTTAATTGGGGGACTCTTACAGCTCCTTTCATATTGCACACATATATCCATTTTGTCAAACACACCTGTAAATATGTTGTCATCAACTTTTTCCAAACATTTTCTTTCTACTTGAGCTCCTGGCATCAGCTACTCTGGTTCTTTAATGCTTCCTCCCTGCTCATCTCCCCTACGATGACCCCAATTCTATCTTACAAGTCTGACCAGACCAGAACATATATACTGATACAGATAAGAAGAGCTTGTAATACAGGGGATCCAGAACATAAAAACTCCTCAGGACCAATATGGGGAGCAGCCGTACTAGGAGGGTAAGCACGCATTGGAGGGAGAATAAAGGAAAACTGACCACAGTGATCGATGTATGGCCCCCATCCCAGGGGCCGCAGAAAAGTGAGTGAAATGAAATAGCAGTTGGTATAAGACAAGAAAACAACAACAAGAAGAAGAATTTATAAATTATCAAGAGGCATGGAGAAGGAAAGATGAAGGAGGGAGGGGGGAAATGAGGAACTAAAATAAAGAATTCTTAAGTGACAAGTGCCTTACTAGTCATTGGACATAAAATCCAAGACCTGTCTTCCAAATACTAAGTTCACTTTGTAGTCGAGATGTGAACTTGACCAAATCTAGTCGACAGATAAAGAGAGACACCCATACAAATCTCTGGTGGCAATGTCAGTTATGCATTCTCTTGCTGACCAGAAAGTTGACCATACAAACCCACCAGATGTGGAGGAGAACCATGGGGCCACTGGATCCCATAACGATTTACAGCCTGAGAAAACCTATGAGTTGGAATTGACTTCATGACAGTGGGTTTGGTTTGGGGTTGTTTTGTTTTCTTTATGTTTGGGTTTTTTTTCATTTTGCTTCATTTTTGTAAACAGAAAGGTGACATAACCTGAGCTGTGTTTCAGTGGAATCTGGTCTGGGAAATACTGGAGACTGGAGAGCCGAACTCCACTTTGAAAGCAATTGCAACAGTCCAGGCAGGAGACAAAGAGGTATACACAAGCCCTCAAGAGGACATGAAATTAAGCACAAGGCAGTTTCTTGGGAAAAGGCAGTATCATCCTTTTTTAAACAGATGAGGAAAAACAAATGGAAAAAATATTTCAGATATGTCTGACCTAAAAATCATTTTAATATTTTGATTCAGACTTTTCTCTGTCAGGGCATATAATGAAAAGTATTCAGACTAATTACTCAGATTCCAAACACACAACATACTGTTTTGGTTGTTTATTTAACTTCCATCTGACCTAGCTGTGGAAACATAAAGCAACCAATCATTGACCATAGTGTCTGTTTATACACATAGAAAACCATAGGTTAGATTCCCAGAGGTTTGATTTTGCCAGGAATCAGAACCACTGACATTGTAAAATTATGAAACCAAATAGTCAGGAAAGCAGAATGAGTAGTGTGTGTGTTTGTGTGTGTGTGTGTGTTTTGTGTTTTTGTTTTTTGAGAAGGGAGAAAAGGCACCTATTAGAATGCAATGAAGCTGACAGTTGATATTTTTAAGAATTCACAGGCCATAGGTAACTGCTAGCTATTCTGGGATTGCTCATAAAATCAAGTGGACAGGAGTTCTGGTGGTTCAATGGTTGAGTATTCGACTGTTAACCAAAAGAACAGCAGTTTGGACCACCCAGCAGCTCTGCAGGAGAGAGACCTGGCAATTTGTTTCTGTGTAGATTAGAGCCCAGGAACCCTGTGGGACAGTTTTGCTCTGTCATCCTGCATCACTGTGAGTTGAAATCAACTGCACAGTCCCTAACGACCACCTCCAGGACCACGCATCCTGCCCACTTAGCCATTCTTTTTATTTTCATTCCTTTCTCAGTGTATTGCAGGTCTAAAGTCAGCCTGGCATTAGTCCAGGGACTAATAGGCGCTAATAGGAAGTATCATAGCAAAAATAACCACCTTCATTCTTATGAAGCATGCTTATATGTGAGCAGATGGAGATGACTAAAATTTAGATAACTAAAAAATAAAGGTATTGGATGACGATAAATGCTATAAAGCAATTAGTACAGATGTGGGGATGGTCATTGCTCAGGTGAGTAGGGGGTAGAAAAGGCCTCTCTGAGAAGTAGAAATAGGGAGGGAAAGAATGAGTGGCAAATGCTTCATTAGAATGTCTAAGGACACTGAAGATCCTGAATGTCTAAAGCTACAGCTGTCATATTCACTCACAAACAGGAGAATCAGTGAATCATGTGTACTCTGGGTAGTGAACTTCACAGGTACACTGATTGCTCAGTTCAAGCTAACCTTTCTCACCTCCCTCATCCAGTGCCTTCTATTTTACCAAGACCTGGATTCCAGACTCTGCATGAGTTGGATTTTGATCTTTAGTACAAACTTCATCAGTTAGGTAGCTTTGGGTTACCTAACCATTTAAATTAAAGAGGGGAAACAATTTCAGTTTTCTTTATATAATTAAAGACTCATTAAAATACTGAAAAAATTCTGAAATTATTCTTTATGTAAATAAAGGTTCAGATAAAAACCGAAAAAATCTCCAGATTATTGTAGAGATTAGCTAAATGTTCAGTGCACTGCATGTGTTGTTATCGAGTTGTATCAATTACTATGACCCATCTAGTCATAATTCTTTATGTGGCCTATTATAATTTTGGACTCTATGCCCATGGCCATGATCCCATTTTGGAGAGCATTCCCTACTACTAAGGAAAGAGTAGAGTGTAGTAAGACCTGATCTTGGTAGAATATATGAACCAAGCCACATCCTTTATTTCCTTGGGGTAATAAGACTACATCTTTAAGACTACTTTACTTTGGGAGTGTGACTTAAGACAATATCCTTTGTTTTCCTTACATGAAGTATTTATGCTGGTGCCCCATACAGTTCTCAAATACATCACATCAGCTGGAAAGCATATGGCTAAGATTTGGTAGAACCAAGAAGGTCTGCTATGACTTTTAGATATTTTTGGCTTCTGACTCTGGACCATGTATTCAGTTCACCTCTGCCTGATCTTCAGATCTGGGACTGAACAGCACCCCCCCCCCCCCCAGGGAGACATTTCCTTACAGTGTCGCAAGTTTCTGTGCGACCTTGCAGCAAGTTACAGAGCCCAGGGCCATAAGGGAATATACTTTAGGGAGGAGTTGGGGGTAAATGAGACAGAATGACATCTTAGAAGAGTTGGACATTTGGGACATCTTGAGTCTCCAACTCCATGAGACTAGTCTGGTATTAAATCTTCTCTTTGGGGCTATTAATTCTTCTAAAAGAAATTATTGCCACAGGTATCATCAGTGCTTTTTAGGAAGAGGTATATCTTTGGATGGACAGAGGTTGAGAGAAAATAGAGATAAGCTTATCAGAGAAGTTTAGAACAACTCTTCAGGTAAGAATGAATGAGATCAAGAATGCAAATCTTGGTGGTGAGAAAAGAAAACTGTGAAGGGCAAGACTTACCAATTGATTGGATAAACATAACCAAGAGAAAGAAGGGCTTGAGAGGAAGGTAAAACTTGCATTACAATCCGTGGAAAATTAATGGTGAGGCCATGTTTTCAGCTGTGACACTTCTCTGTTCACAAGATATCTCACTCAGTGTCCACTCTCTGAGTCATATGCTCTATGTCCACTCAGACCTCAGGCCGTGGCTAAAGTTTCCCCTCATTGAAAGTCTTCTCTGACCACTCAAGTCCCAACCTAAATCTTTTTACTCCAACTATGCTCTGTGTCAATTCTCTTAAGGTTTGAGTACATAGCAGTGCTTCATTAGTGGGGTTATAGATCTGAATTTCCATTTTAATTTCTTGCTCACTGGAGGTTAGCATAGTCTCACCACCATCACAAGTCCTCCCTCTCCTATTCACTGTTTTTTCTCTCTCTCTGTCTCTCTGTCTCTCTCTCTCTCTCTCTCTCTCTCTCTCTCTCTCTCGTGTGTGTGTGTGTGTGTGTGTGTGTGGTTATACACACATATGATTCTGAAGTCTAATCATATAATTATGGCTTTCTTTGTTCTGCAATTCATGCAAAAACTGAAGGTAAATACAGCACATAAGTTTTCCTTTGTGAGAGACCCTGGAAAGATAATAGAATAACCAGAAGACAACCTCCAAAAGACAAACAAACAATATCAACACAGTATAAATATGATTTTGCACTCACTATTGTATTTACCATCATCAATAATATCATTACATTTAATTGGGTTTCTTTCATATGTCAGATACTGGAATCATCATCAAACCCCACAGTGACCTCATGAAATAGACATGATCACATTCCCCAGTTCACAAACTAAGAAACCGAGGCTTAAATGGGCTAAGTAACTTCCTATAAATATTAGTAGCTGGTATATGCAAGAAAACAGGAACTCCCTTATTAGCAGAGGGGTGTGAAATTTTGCAAGTGATTAGATTAAACTAATTGTATTGTGGGAGGTAGAGGGTTAATAATCGAGCATGGGTTATTAGAAAGAACAAGGGCGAAGATTCAGGAGACTGGAGTTCTGATTCTAAATAAGGTAAGATCTCTCGAACTAAACTTTCTTGAACTGGAAAATGAAGACATCATACTAAGTAACCTTTAAGATGATGCTAGCTCAAGAGTCTGTACAAGAAACATCGTATATTCTTTGTTGTAATGAGGGATTTATCAGCATCACTTTTAATACAGATCCATAAGTTCTAGGTGACTAATAGAAAGTGTTTGAGATAAGTGAATATGGGAGGGGCATGTGGAATTTTGAGGAAAGTTTTGAAACAAGAAAGGAAATGGCATGAAGGAGAGCCATAATGAAAAGATTCAGAGTGGAGCATGATCAGGAAACTGACTAAAGGGAAGAGACAAGGGAGCCACGTGCACAGAAAAACTAGCAGATTTGCCCTCCTACAGTAAGTCGTACCAACACAGCGGGGAACTGGTACAGTCTAGAAAAAACCATGTGGCAAGCAATCTTGAAGGACAATCTTAGCGACCCCACAGTAAATCATTTGGGACAAAAACCAAAATGTTTTGGTTTTTTGGTACCATCCAAAAAATGTTTCGAGTTTGCCCAGACAAAATGACAACTATATTCATTAATGTTTCACCCATTAAGATGTCACTTTGAACCAGGAGCCCTGAGAGTATAGTGAGTTAGGCCGCAAGACCAGCAGTTCAAAACCGCCAGCTACACCGCAGGGGAAAGATGGGATTTTCTTCTCCCCTTGAAGAGTTACAGTCTTAAAAAAGCCTGCTGGGTAGTTCTGCGCTACGCTATAGAACTGAATCAGAAATGACCTTATGGCAGCGAATCAGCCCCCGACCCCAGCTGTTTCTAATAGTCTCATATGCATGTGAGACTTGGACAATGAATAAGGAAGACCAGAGAAAAATTGGCATATTTGAGTTGGCTAAAAATATGAAAGTACCATGAACTGCCAGAAGAGCATGAAATTTTCTTGGAGGAAGTATAACCAGATTGCTCCTTAAAAGTGAAGATGGTGAGACGCGGCGTTACGTACATTAAATCTGGTATTAAATCTTTTTCTTTGGGGGCTATTAATTCTTCTAAAAGAAATTACTGCCACAGGTATCATCAGTGCTGTTTTAGGAAGAGGTATTTCTTTAGATGGACAGAGGTTGAGAGAAAATAGAGATAAACTTATCAGAGAAGTTTAGAACAACTCTTCAGGTGAGAATTAACGAATGCAATTTATGGTGGTGGGAAAAGAAAACTGTGAAAGGCAGTTTGTTTCCACTCATTAATGTCGATCTCTTCAGTGTAGTGGCATTATCCCCGCTTCTTCTTTGTGTTCCCCATGTGTTGGGTTATCAGGAGATACTAGTTCCTGGAAATGGACATCACACTTGGTGAAGTCGAGGGTGAGCAAAAATGAGGAAGACTTTCGATGAGATGGTTTGGCATAGTGGCTATTACACTGTGGGCTTAAACTTAACAGTAATTGTGAGGAGGTGCCAGACTGTTTTGTTCTGATTTTTATAGGGTCACTGTGAGTCAGGGGCAGGGTTGACTAATAGCCACTAACAAGCTAACAATAACCACAACCAATATGTGGTCTGGGTATGATAGGAAAATGCTTCGGACAGGCAAGGGATCGAATGAGAGCTTGTTCTGAAATGGCATTCAAAAACCACCCAAGTCAAATCAACTCGGTGGGATATAGAGTTAGACGGAGGCCTGGTAGTGCAGTAAAGCAAGCTCAGAAGCTAACCAAAGGTTACTAACTGAAATCCACAGCCACTTTGTAGTAGAAAAGAGTGGGAATCTGCTTCCATAAAGCCTTGTGAGCTCTGTGGGGCAGGTCTGCTACATCCCACAGAGTCTCTATGTTAGAATCACTTCTAAGGCAATTGTTTTTATTCTGGGTAAAAGAGTCGCCCTTAAAAATAATTTTTTAGGGGAGCATCACAGTCCTCTGGTGGGAGTAGGAGGCCCAGCCTTGCTCCTGGAGAGCTGCTGCTGGATTTGGACCGCCATCCCAGTGGGCCGCAGTACTGTAGTCAAGCACTACACCACTGGGGCTCAGCCCCTACCCCAAAAAATTTTTAATGAAGGCTCTTACAATTCTTTTTTGTTTTTTGAGACATCTTTTCATTTATTTTTTTAATTTTTGATCATTTTATTGAGGGCTTATCCAACTCATCACGATCTATACCTACATCAATTGGATGCAGTCCACTTTTGCGAATGGGTTGACATTATCATTCTCGAAACATCCTCCTGCCACTTAGGCCCCTGGTATCAGCTCCCCATAGTTCCCCACCCTCCCCATTCTTCCTCTCCCATGAATCCTTAATAACTTACAAATTATCATTATTTTGTCATATCATACACTATCTGATGTGTCCCTTCACCCACTTCCCTGTTTCCCATATCCCAGGGATCTCATGTAGATCCCTGTAATTGGTTCCCCCTTTCTACTTCACCGTCCTTCCACTTTCCTGGCACCACCATTCTCACTACTGGTCCTAAAGGGATCATCTATCCTGAATTCCCCTTGTTTCCAGCTCCTATGAATACCAGTGTACAACTCCTGACCTAGCTGATTTGTAAGGCATAATTGAAGATCATGATACTGGGTGGGAGGAAGCATTTTAGAACTAGAGGAAAGTTGCATATTTCATCATTGCTAAACTGTACCCTGACTGGCTCATCTCTTCCCCACAACCCCTCTGTAAGGAACTGTCACTTCACCTATTGATGGGCTTTGGGCCCCCATCTGTAATCCCCTTCATTTATAATGATATAATTTTTAGTTGTTTGATAGGTGCACTTCTCCTTGTGAGCTTTGCTGCTTCTGAGCTAGACGTCTACTTATTTACTTTCAAGAAAGGCTCTTACAATACTTATAACAACCCGCACATCAATTGTATCAGGCATATTTGTACACACATTGCCATCATTCTTTTCTAGATAATTACTTTGTATTGGGCCCTTGGTATCAGCTCCTCTTTTCCCCCTTTCCTCACCCTGCTACCCTCATGACCCCTTGATAGATTACAAAGTATTGTAATGATCATATCTCACAATGACCACTGTCTCCCTCCCCCCATGATTTCCATTGTTTTTCTCCCTAGAGGAGTATGTGTGGTTGTGTGTGGATCATTATGATTGGTTCCCCCTTCTTCGCCTCCTCCCCCCTCCTCTCCCTACTCATCTGGTATCGCTATTCCCATTTCTATTCCTGGGTTGGGAAGAGCCACACTTTTTTCACAGCATGTTCATAGATGTGTTGTGTGTGTGCATGAGAGAGACAGAAAAAGTGTGACTTAAGTGTGGTGCAAGCATAAATGTAAGGGTAAATTAATGAGGTATGTGGGTTAGGAAATTGTTTTGTGCTTTTGATTTTGTTTTGTTTCTTTATGTGATGGCTGGCAGATTTTCTTATTTGCAGTCTGAAAAACAACTTAGCCTAACTTTTCAAATGCACCATCCACCCCTAAACCCTGTTTCACCTTTCTGAAACCTTACTATTCATGGAGAGAATTTTTGTCAAAGAAAAATTTTAAAAATGAAATTTTAATGTGTTTTTTTCTAAACAGCTATACTTCTAAGTCATCATAAACAACAGAGCTATCTCAATTTGAAACCCTAATAAAAAGATTCATTTGGTAGTAAATTAGATAATAGGTCCAAACACTTTTCAGAGGAAAGAGCATCATTAAAAAAATTAAAACTATCTCCTACTCGTCTATTTCTGAAGTGCAGTTTATGCTTGAAGAGGAGTGGAATAAGGTCAAGTTGAGATGGGGATTTTTTAATGGCATTTAGAAAAAGATTTCTGAGCAGTGCTGAAGGGCTGTTTTGAAAAGAAAGAAAAAGAAAGTAACTTGAATATGTATTTATGATGTGCCAGGGATTTACATATGTCATTTCATTTACTCTCTATGATTCTTCTGCACCTGGGAGTAAATTGCTATGGACTGACTTGTCTGGGTAACACAGCTAGTACATGGAAGTACACAGATGCAACTGCAGGTGAACCTATCTTTATTTTTCATTTGACAATCTGATGAATAAGATGACACTCACCGACACTTTATCTTGCACTTATTGTGAATGAGTCTAAGCACCTTCTCATATAACATATGGCTCATTTGTTATGAGTTATTGTTTTCTATAATTAAGTTGCATTCTTTATAAACCAAAAAAGTGTAACTATCTCTGATATAAGTTACAGATGTTTCCCCAGATTATAATTGCATTTCATTTTGTTTATATTTTCTTTTTCCTCTCCTGAAGACATTGTTAAATTTTGTTGAATTATTAATGTGTTCTTTTACAACTTCTGAGATTTTTTTAAATTTAGCAAGACTTTTCTTATTCTGGGGTACTATGAAAATTAAACTATGCATCTTATAGTATTTTTAGGATTTCACTTTTTGCATTCAAAGCATTGCTACATTTGAATGTAAATGAAGGAGAGATTAAAAATAATTTTCCATAGAATGTGTCATTTGTCAGCAACAAAGACACTTATGCCAGCCTTCCTTTGATAGTACTTTTTTAAGAAATCAATAAACATTTATTTGAATGATAGAATGGCATTAATAAAAGGGAGTTATAAAGGAGAATTCCTTGAAAACAATAACAAAGTTCCATCAACAATCAAAAGGAAAAGACTATCTGTGTTAACAGTAGTTCTTTAGCTAGAAGAGTCCACATTGAGTAATTCAAATTTAACTGATAGTCTTTTAATGTGACTGATATAAAATGATAAAGCCATACTAACCTTAAGAAGACTTTACATAGACACTCTACTTTGAAAAACAAAAGCATCTAAATTCCCAAGTATTTAGTGCCTAAACCACCTAACTTGAGTATAGGTTTTTGTTTTGTTTTAAATCATTTTAATGGAGGCTCATACAACTCTTATCACAATTCATTCATCCATTCATTGTATGTCAAGCACATATGTTCATTTGTGGCACTCATCATTCTCAAAACATTTGCTTTCTACTTAAGCCCTTGGTTTCAGTTTATCATTTTTCCCCTCTTTCTCTGCTCCACCCTCCCTCATTAAACCTTGGTAATTTATAAATTATTATTATTTTGTCATATTTTACACCGTCAATGTCTCCCTTCACTCTCTTCCCTGTTATCTGTACCTCGGGGAGGAGGTAGATCCTTGTAATCAGATCACCTTTTCTACCGCACCTTCCCTCCACCCTCCCAATATCCCCACTCTCACCACTGGTCCTCAAGAGTTCGTCTGTCCTGGATTCCCCATGTTTCCAGTTCCTATCTGTACCGGTGTACGTCCTCTGGTATAGCTGGGTTGGTAAGGCAGAATTGGGATCATGATATTGTGGGGAGGAAGTTTCATTGTAGCTATCTTTGATAGTACTTTTAGGACATCAGTTTGGAGATGTGTTAAAGCCTAGGATTATTATCATATTAACCTTTTACCTTTGTTGTTTGTTTTTTGGCATCACTTTACCTTTGTTTTCTTTGGAAACTCCATCGGCTTCTTTAGCAATTTCTTTTTGAGCTGTATTTCTCACATGAGCTTTAGGAGCTAGACCAGCTGTATTTGCAAAAGGCCTTCTCTATCGCTTCCCTGTTCTTGTTTCGAGGAAGTGGGACCGGTCCCCCTTGTCTCGTTATTTTTCTTTGTGGGTGGCTTATGAGGTTCTCCTCTTTCTCCTTGTGAGCTGGCCCTCAGAACCCCTGTCCTGGTTCTTCTTAGCTCCCAGATGCTTTTGTTGCTTCTGTCTATGCTTTGCCTCCTTGGCCTGCCCAGTCTTCCTTCTTCTCGTGGCTTTTCTTCTATAAAAAAGCTATCCTTAGTGTGTTAGTCTGGGTACATTAGAGAAACAAGTCCGCAGAAATTAATATGTATAAGAGTTTTATATAAAGGGTAAGTGCACATGAAGACAACATCGCAACCCAGTGGTGCCCAAGCCCATAAGTACAACATTAGCCCATATGTCCAACAGCAATCCCAAAAGCCCTCCTCCATTTCACAAAACACATGCAATGACTCTGAATGCAGGAGGAAAGCTGAACCAGTGAGCATGTAAGAATCTCAGCACTAGCAGGGGTCTCCACACAGCTGCTCCAGTACCCAGGGCTGTATCTGGTAGGTCCATGTGACTTCTCCTCAGGATGTCTTGCAGGAAGTGAGCCTTGCCAGCTGAAACAGGGAACTGGCTAAGACAGTTGTACCCTCGTCAGACCATCAAAAAGCAAAAGACCCAAGAACTAGAAAGGCGAGTCTCACAGAGCCATTTAGCTCGCCACCCTTCAATTAACCTCACCTGTGTTTATCGTCCAGGTTGGCACAATAAGCTTTAACTATCTCACTTAGTTTGGTCTTATTTTTGAGTTCACTTTTTACTGTCTTTGGAAATATTTATCAGTGCGTCTTTTAGAGGAACACTAAGAAACTGTAAAAGCATTTTTACTTTTAGTTTATGATATGTAACAATCTGCTACCATTTCATTTTGTTGGTTAGGATCTGGGACCTACCTCAATTGCTTTTGCTGTTTGTTCTTTGGTTTCAAATTCCATTAGAGCAAATCCCTTTGAGTCTCCAGTAAACCTATAATGTGGAATACTTACATGTGGAATACAACATTACCACATTTCCCAAATACTCTTTAAGTCCAGCGGTGATAGACATTTTAGAGAATTAAGTCCAAGAATGAATTTGAAGCCGTATTAACTGAGAGAATCCAATCCTCATAACTTCCTTTACTTCTAAAATTCAATAAGTTTAAAAATATTGAAATGATTTTCTGAATAAAAAATTTCCAGATTAAAAAAAAATTCCAGGTAGATAGCTAACATTTTATTAAATACAGATGGATGAATTCCATAGTCCTGAGCCTAATGTTCATAAAGTATCACAGGACCTGCAAGAATAGAAACAGAGAATGGTATTATAATGATGACAATAGTTAAAATAGTATACCTACATGGTTCTCATGGTTCTTATTATGTGTTAAACTGAGTTCTAAGCATTTTACACAAAATATTTGGATAATTATCTCTGTGATCATTATGGTTTTGTGTCAACTTGGCTGGGACAGGAATCTTAATGAATTGGCAGTTAAACCTCATAATCCCCCATGATGAGATTTCCTTGGGGATGTAGTCTGCTTTCAATGTAAGTAGGAAATGGGTCTGGCTGTTGCAACAGGTGCACCTGCTAGCCTCCAGTCCTTTGAACTCGAGTTGATGACTTGCTGTTTAACCTGCTGATCTGTCAGCAGCCTGCTACCTTCCCAGCTTACCTGGGATTCTTTTGTCTCTGTGGCTAGAAGTCAGCCACTTGAGTTGCCACTCTTAGGAGCTGTCAGCAGCTTGCTGTCCTACCTGTTGACCTTTTATTCACATACCCACCCTCAGCCAGAAGCCTGTCAGCTGATTTTGAGTTCACCCACCCCTGAAATTACATGAATCAGAAGAAGCCTCCGGCCCGACACCTGATGAAACTTTCCCACCTCCACAACTTTTGAAACATTTCCTTGAAATAAACATATATATATATATATATATATATATATATATATTCACACACATTTACATCTCAGTGGCATTCTTCTCTTGAGTGCCCTGCCTAAGACAATTTCTATGAGGCAGTTCTACCCTGCGATTTGAGATCACTGAGTTTAAAATCAGCTTGAGAGCACTTATCAACAACAATATATCTCACATACACATATACTAAATGTTATGGGAATATTTGTCAAACGAATGTTTGAATAAATAATCTTGCAATCAAACTTCTTTCTCCCCTCTGTCCCAGCTCTGCCACCTCAGGCAGGGATCTCAGTTTTTCTAGTTTCCTGGTGTGATGATCAATATTAACTAACAAGGGAATTGTGACAATTCAGTGATACAGTACATTCACATCATCTTCAACTTCATCGTGAGTTCTGGCAGTGGTCCTCAAGCTTTTTAAACAGGGGACCAGTTCACTGTACCTCAGACCATTGGAGGGTCAGACTATAGTTTAAAAAAAACAACTATGAACAAACTCACTGCGGACCCTGGATGAGTTGACTGCTAAGCAGGACAGCAGTGGTAGCAAAAACACCCGACAGGCCTGATAAACGTCCTCAGCCAGCCGCATGTGGTCCACGGGTCATAGTTTGAGGACCCCCAGAGAAGTTTCTTACTCTCTCAGTCTTTGATTAATCTCCCTGTGGAATAGAGTCCACACATGCACACATCTTTGAAGAATTCATGTGTAAGTAAGTGTTCAGGCTTCCACTAAATTGGGTGACTCAAACTCTGACACCCCAAACCCACAAAGTGCAGAGTGAGAGGGAGTGAGTGACCAATTATTTCTTTATGTGTGTATTCTGATTTTGTCTGAGGTGTTTGTCTAAGATCTTTAAAACCATGGTGATAAATCACTGCATATAGTAAACAGATTAGGCATTCCGGAGTATGCCAAGCAAGTACGAACAATGTCAATGGCAAACTGCATTCTCCCCCAGAGGATTTGCCATTCAACATTCTAGAGAAGTCGATGAGCAATTTGTGGGATATAAACTTGCCACTGTGCTTGAGTGGTATTAAATTTGGCATGCTGGTTTGGCAGCCAGTTTGCCGTCTCCATTGTGAACTCGACACGCTCTTAAAGTTCTTTATAACTCACACAGATCTCCTCTCTTGGCAATGATTTAACAGTGGGCTTTAAAAATGCCTTGGACAAAGCTATAAAACAATTTGGGCAGAGAAAATCCTCAGGAGATTTCATCTAACACTTCCCTCCTCCTGCACCATTCTAAGCCCTCATTAATCCACTCTCCATCTCTGGAGATGTCCCTGTCCGGACGGTCATTTCATATTGTTTTCTCATACCTTCCCCAAAAGCCCACTGGCTCTGATGGGTCCATGGGTTCTTGTCTGGTGTGGAGAGCCAAAGAAGGAACTTCTCATGGAGCGCACAGGACAAGCAGAAAGCAGGAAGGCAAGGAAAGCGCCTGGCATAGCAGGTACCGACTCAAGTGAATCACTTTTGATGCTCTCCTGGCATGTTTATTGCAAGCGGGTTACATGGCCTGTCTGTATCTCCCAGTTAAGAGATGACAAATCCTGGCTCTGGTCACATTTCTCAGATCCATTCATGGACCTGGTCACCCATGCTCTGCCCGAGTCTTACACAGGTATGGACAAGGAAGTAGCAGCAAAACAAGGCTTGAGTTTGCTGGCTCTGGAGTTTGGAATCAGCCCTGGGGGCTGGTATCTGCAGGCTTAAGGCCTAAAATTATCCTAGGCTGTTGAGATTACCTGTGGACATCTTGCTGCGCTCAGTGCTGTCCATGGGGCCTCTTTCCCTCTCTCTGCAATAGGCGCTCAATCTCCATCTTTCCATCCCTGCTTTGGAGTGAAAGCGCTGTTAGTGAGTTCAGACGATGACCATTTGGAAACTTCAGGCTGGAGTGTGGCATCATGTGAGGGAACAGCAATCCTCTGGCCTTTCCACCGGAGGGATCTATGTAGGGGACCATGGTAGAAATCACTTAAGGTGCAGGGTTTCAGGCCAGCAGTCTCCAGCAGGGACAGGGTCTCCGGATTCACTGGGATTCTCTTGAAACTCGGGGTCACTAAAATTCTTGTCTCTCTGTTAGAGTGGAGGAGACACAAATCTTATTAACAAATTTAAAAGACATGGCCCAAATAGGCAATTAGTCAGTGTAGTTCCCAGCAAAGATCCAATCCATGGGAACCAACACTTCAGCTGCTTTCACCAGGTTTCTCTTTGATTTCTTATGTAGAATTTTTAATGGGTCCAGTCCACCACTTTATCTATTGTTTCTAGACTGATCGCTATTTAGTGAGAAGTGTTTACCTAGAAACTATAGGAATAGTATCAGCACACATCACCTTCTCTGGTTAGTTTGGAGTGAGTCTGTGATCTATGATCTTCCCTGTCAGCAATAGTAAGGACCTTTGCTGAGTCCTGAATTCATTTCCAGCCGCATTGGCCAATAAGTGAATGGGTTCTGCCAGCTGTCAACCCAAGCCATAAAAATATCATTTCTGGATTTAAAGTATTAGGACTCATTCCTTTGAGATTAAAATCGCAAATGTCTTTCTTTGTAGGAGGACTCCAGTTAGGTTTATTGTGCCCACCTGGACAATAGGAACATGTGGGATTAATAAGGTCATAGTTTGATTGGAGGGCAAAGAGATAAATGGCTCAGTGAGCCCCTGCTTTCTGGAGATAGACCAGTATGTGGCTACTAGGTCTCTGCCTCAATTTCTGAACTACACTACCCGTGAGACCCAACCTGTGGATACCGTGGATAGAACTTGACTTTCCTATGAGACCTACCTCACCCCACTGCTGATCACTTGAGCTTGGGACTGTTGGATCCTATCATCTG